>PVJI01016700.1:0-37603 GCA_004026765.1 Micronycteris hirsuta | reverse complement strand
CCAATCCAGGAGCTCAAAAGTTGGGTTTGCCTTTCAATTCAGACTCCAATTCTTCCTGCTGGGAACACCAGCCTCTGCAAATCAGTCCCCAGGTAAGCACCGACCTCCGGACTGCTGGGGACCAAGGCTCTTCCAACAGACGCGCGCGTCTGCCTTGGCAACTCACACACCCCAATCCAGCTCCCTCCCACAGAACCTGTAGCAAACCGGGAAGCTGCTGCTACTGGATCCGCAGACCTCCCGGTTCCCCGTGAGGCCCGAGTGACCCCTTCCCTCCGAAGCAGTCTCCCTACCGGCTGATCTTTCAGTTTTATGTGCGGTCTTGGTTTCCAATCTTCCCCCACTCCGGAATACAGCTGGGTGATCGCTCTGCTCCTCAGAAAATCGGCCCGATATCCCGCCAGTGGGCCGGAGGATAGCGATCACGCTTCTCCCTTCTCTGCCGCCATCTTTCCCCCTCCTAGAATAATTCTAATGGCTTGTAAAATGTTGAAAGCTGGATCATCTTGGCCATCCCCACACAGGAAAGGGTTAAGGAGCGATTAGCCATTTAGCAAGCCAAGCTGCCTCAATGCAAAAAGCAAAGCAGTCAGTTAATTGATGAGAGAGGCCTGGGAGAAGTCATTACTAGAAACACTTTAAACCATTCTCCCTGAAATTCAGCAATTTATCGTTCTTCTTTAGACCAGAGATATAGGAAAAGATTTTAACAGCTAGGAAGTTTAGTGAATAGCCATAAACGTTAGTTAGGACTTATACTTCAGAAAGTTGTAGATAAGGACCATCTGTTGCTTAGGATTCCAAGGACACTGGCAAATGTTTATGCTTCAAAGAACAGCTAATTGGGTTAGAAGTGCCTTGGTTTAGATGACATCTCTCTCTTAAACTTCCTAAGCACAAAGACTTACCTCTACATATATTTCTAATTACTAATTTAGAGTTATCTAGGACCTAAGAAAATATATATATATATGTATAACCAATTATTAGTGCTTAAAATAGTTAGTACTAATATTATTTCTAGCTGTTTGATGATGATTCCTTATCAGTATACCCATTTATTTAACATGAGTAGAATTGATAGTCTTTTTAATTGCTCAACGTGTTATTTCTTGTTGATTTGTAACTTGCAGCTGTCCTTTACTAATTGTAAAAGATGTGTGTCTGCTTTTTATCACTACTGTTGTAAAAAAATGCCTTGTCTTTAAAAATAGACATAGTTCCTTTGTTCTAGGAGTCAGTCAGGTTTTGAGACCGATGGATTGGCAAGAAAGCTGGTCTCTCATTTTCAATAAACTGGCCTAGACACCAAAAAGAAGAGTGTCGGCTCCAAATCATTCCGCCTTACCGTCACCCACTTTCGGAGCTAACCCACTTTAAGAACTCGCAGAAGCTGGTCTTCTGCACTCTGAAAGATTTTTAAGAAATATTTTTTATACAATCAAGGGTGATTTGAATCACTACACTTCCCATTCTTTCTGATCATTGTGGGGGGGGGATAGATTTCTTTGAAAGTTTTGTTACTAGAATGATCTAAATTTAAGCATTCTCTTCAGGTATCTCCGTAGAGTGGGAGTGTTTTAGAAGAGAGAATGTTTCGTAGGTAACTCCTTTTCTCTTGCTGCTTTTAAGATTCTCTCCCTAAGTCGAGGGAGGGATGGAATGCTGGAGGGAATGGGGGTACAAGGTGGAGGAGGATAAAGGAGAGAAAAAAAGGACAACTGTAATAGCATAATCCATAAAATATACTTAAAAATAAAAAAGAAGAATGTTGCCTTCACATTGAAAATCTCTTGACACTAGAGATAAAAGACTAGAAAAGACTTTTCTGTCCACTCTCCAAATATGTTCCAACACCCCGTGCCGCTCAGCATGAGTTTCCTAGGTCAATTCTTGTATTTTGAATAATTTTCCTCATCCTGGTTGTTACCATAATGCTGAGTGCAGAGGGAGAGGCTCTCACAAGCCTTTCTCAGGCTCTATACCAGAAACATCGTTGGTGGTTATTCACATAAACCCAATGCACACCTGTGTACCACAAGAGACAGGTCCAGAGGTTTTCCATAAGCTTCCTCATCATAAATACCCCCCAAGTAGAAAGTGAATGGGTGTCTTCCAATGGTTTCTCAGCTCCTCAAGATCAAGTTGCAAACAAAAGAAAGTATACCCCACTACCTATAAGTAATTCTCTTGCAGCCCCTAAAACCTCAGTTTCCCTTTGACTATAGCCTTGTGTGATCTGGATGAAAGACCATTTCCCTGCAGATACAATACTAACACTTGAACAGTTCATGCATGACATTTATAGAATGCTCTTGATGCAGTTCATTTGATTCGAAAAATTAGGTAAATACACAGAGAGAAAAAAACATTATACAATCATTATAAATGTAGCAGACCTGTTATGTAGCAAAATATTACCAGAACAATTCGTAAAGTAGAATCTTTATGCACCAGAAATGTGAGGACTAATGAAATAATGTATGTGAGAGTAGGTTGGTAGCTGTGAAATGCAACAAATATAGGGACTTGTCATTGAGTTTATGCCTCTATATAACTTACAATACATAGGACATATAAGGCATACACATAAATAGTTGATAAGTGCCCTGTGAGTAGTTTAAAAAGGTACAATAAGAAACTAAATGGGGAGAGACAGATTCTGTACAGGATAAATATTAAGTATGAGCGTTTACATAATTAACATAAATTTCTATCCATTGCAAACATGTATTTGGGTTTGTATTCAAAATGTCTGTGTGTGCATGATCTAAAATTGAACAAATTTGAAGTGTGACAAGAAGTTAAGGCTTTCAGACATCGGGAAAGTATCTTCTGCAAATACACGGACATCTTACCCAGTCCTATGCTTTCAAACAGCGATTTCCCAACTCTAACATTTCCTCTGAAATCTAGGCTTGTGATCGACCTGCCTTTGCCATTTGTCCATTTAGATATCTAAAAGCCATTTCGAGATCTTGACCGCCCCCACTTACCCATCAAATACTTTGCTCTTCGCCCATCTCCATGAATGGCTCCCTCACTTACCAAGTTGCTTAGGCCTAAAACCTAGCTGTCATCTATTTTTCTGCAACACCACATATCAGTCCTCCTCTCACCTGCCATGGCACTCTCTTATCAAATCCTGTGAGCTTTACCCTCAAACTCTGTCTCACACTGTGAGTTTCCAGGACTTCCATCACCTTACTGGAAGGCACCGTCTTCTATCACCTGATCACCGCAGTTAGCTTCAGGGTTGCTCTGAGTTCTTCTGCTCTCGCCCCACTGCAGACCTGTTGCAGACAAACACCAGAGCGATATTTTAAAAGGATTTAGAAGGCTGCATCATGTTCATTCTTAATTCTTCCAATGGCTTCTCATCGCACTTGGATTGAAGTACTATTTCTTTGAGCTTATTTTCTAGCATTCCCTTCCCTCGCTGACTCTGTTCCAGCTACAGCCAGGCCTCATAAAATAGTCCACCCTCAAATATTATGTGCTTTGCCTTGTAATTACTGAAATCACCAGAAAAAGACACAGATAATTTCCCATATTGAGAGTGAGGCTAATCTTTCCAATATCTCATTCCAGCCTGCTTTGCCTCATTTTATGTGTGGTTAGTTGTATGGATGCAATAAGATGCATACACATGCACACACGCGCACACACACACACATGATATGTATGTGATACGTGTATATGTGACATATGTTATATATGTGATTATATATGATATATGATATGCATATATGATGTATATATGATATATTCATTTAATATATGCTAGGCACTGTGTTAAGTGCTAAGAATCCTGTGGTAAGTAAATATTCCTGTCCTAATGGAATACTCAGGCTTTGAGGGGAGGTGGAAAGGCGTTGATCAAATAATCACACATACATGTAAACTTTCAGCTGTGTCAAGGTGAAATACATGTCGCTTCAATTCCTATAATAGCCGCTCCTGAATTCTCCGTGGACAGTAGGGAGGGCTTCTTTAAAGAAGAAACGATTCATCTGAGCTCTGTAAAATGAGAGGGGAAAACTGAAGTATCTCTGTTTGGTAGTTTTTTCCATTGACTCAATGGCCTATTCGTGGTCCCCCTGTGAATATAAAATACACATTTCAATGTGGATATTCCAAAACATGGCCCTTCATCTCGCCTACCTACTTCCACTAGATCTGCCCTTCCAAGTGCCTTCTCCATCTCTGTGAATAGCTACACCAATATTCCAGTTTCTCAGGCCACAAGATTTAACGTCATTCACTTATCTTCACTGTCTCTCACAGCTTAGCTTTAACATATATCCACAATTTAACTACATCTCCCCAGCTCCAAAGCTGTTTCTCTGATTTCAGCTGTCACCATCACTCTGCTACTTTATTTCATTTCCTCCTATAAGTTTTTCGGGTTCTGAGTCATTAATGAGTCATAAAATTAATATACAGAGTCCGGCACAAATAATACCCCTTTTTATTACAAAATCTTTTATTACAAAATCATAAGCATGTCATTCTGTAACATAACAATATCATACTCAAGCACACCATAGGACATTTTAGGTGAGATGTTCAAATTAAAACTATAAATTATCACACCCATGTTATTACTCTCCCAACCACACTCAAGCAGGCCTTACTTCTGCGGGACCCTGTATTTAGTGTCTTGTTAAGAGCAGTAAAGCGGTCGGAGGAAATAACCAGCTAGAAAGATTGAACTGCACAATGCATAAAAGAGTAAATATTCTTTGGTAAAAATTCATTTCAGTTTACGTATACATGTATATGCGCACATATACATATATGTCTATCTGTATATCATGAGTCTCAATGAAAATATTTTCTCAATGCACATCAATTAAAAAAGTTTAAAGGGATTGAGGAGCCTCCCTGCTTTATCTTTTAGCCTCACTATAGACTATTCTCAAAACATCAGAGGCATGTAATCTATAGACAATAAACTTTAATTGATTAATTAGTTAATTAAGAATAAGGCAGGCAAAATATAACCAGAGACATTGAAATAAACAACAAACTGACAGTAACCAGAGGAGTGGGGCGAGAGGGACAATGGGGGAAAATAGGGGAAGGGCCATCAAAGAACATATATGAAGGACACATGGACAGAGCCAGAGGGGGGAGGATTGGGGGTGCAGGGTGGGGAGGGTAAATGGAGACAACTGTACTTGAACAACAATAAAAAAATAAATAAGTAAAAATGAATAAATAGATAAATAAGAATAAGGCACACACAATACTTTCCTATTCAAATATTTAATGGCCTCCTATTTATTTCATTTTAAATAAAAGTAAAGTGTACACCTGTACATGGCCTGTAAGAGTCACATATTCAACTCTTGCCTTCTCCCTTTCTCTCTAACCTCATCGCAAACTGCTCACATGATTACTCACTCAACCCACTCATTTGTGCTGTTTTTAAAACACTCTCAGCACATAGCAACCTTAGGAGTTTTGCGTTGTTGTTTTACCTTTCTGGAAGACACTTCCACTTGCAGAACACCACGGCTTTGTCCCTCATCTCCTTGTAGATGTTTTCCCATTCTCTCATTGATGTCGTCTGTGACCTATTTAAAATTACTATCACCCCTCACCATCATAACTGCCCAATAGTCCCCATCACTCTTGTCTCTTGTACGTTTCACCGTAAAACTTATAACCTCTGACATACTGCACATTTTATTTAATCAGATGAGTTTCTGTCTCCCTTGACCTGTGACAAAATGTAAGCTCCATAAGGATAATAAAAGTAATAGGTATCCCTTTAGGTAATAAAAGGTACAGATAATAAGTTGTTGAAAGGATGGATGGTTGGATGGATGGATGGACAAGTGTTCCAAGGATTGGGAATAACACACAAGATGGCTCTCTGGCTGGACAATGGGACAGAGCATGACACAGGGCCTGGCGCATGGATGTAAGAAAGAATAAAAGGAGGCCAGCGCAGCAGAGAGGAGGGCATGAGGTAAGACTTGAGACAGAGAGGTATTCAAAAGCCAACCAAAAGGGGCCAAAGCCACCCTGGCTGGTGTAGCTCAGTGGATTGAGCGTGTTCTGGAAACCAGAGGGTCCCGGTTCGATTCCCAGTCAGGGCACATGCTTGGGTTGGGGGCCAGGTCCCCAGTGAGGGCCATGTGAGAGGCAATCATACATTGCTGTTTCTCTCCCTCTCTTTCTCCCTCTCTTCCCCTCTCTCTAAAAATAAATGAAATCTTTAAAAAAAAAAAAAGGAGCCAAAGCCCCAAACCATGGATGTTAGTCTAGATCCTATAAGCACTGGAACACACCTGAAGGCTTTTAAATTTAGGAAAGGGGTGGAGGAGCCAAGAACAGGCTGTTGCCATGATCTGATTTGTACTTTTAAAAGACAGGAAAGTTTATGCATTAATAAGCTTCAGGTATTGTAGTGAAAACAACTATATCAGTCAGCAGTCTAATGTAAATGTCTTAGATTTATTTGGAGTCAAAGCGGTTCTAATTGCAGTTCTGGATTGGTCCTTCTTTTAGGTTTAGAATTCACAGGCGTTTGAGAAGCTGCTGAAATTTATGCTTCCAGCAATCCTGGGAGTATAAAGATCATGGTGCTATTCCAAGAAGAGATGTAATATCCTTTTGAGGTTATTTTATGTACTGTATTAAATAAGGTAAGAGTCATATGCTCTGATTATCAGTTCCAAGTTTTTCCTAGATATTATAAAAGATTATAGCACACTTAAAGCACAGAATTTGGGCTCAGTTGTAACTCTATTATCCAAAGAAATCTTTATACTATCCAAATTCAAGTATGGAACTCTTAGTATTTTACTAATAGTTGAGTGCTTAAAATGCAAAAAATCTAAGCAAATAATTGTACTATCAATAGAAAATCTTACTAAATTTAACACACACAGTTAGCCTAGTATGGTAAGTACAAAAAGAAGCTATACAATTTTATTTTTATTGTATTAATGTGGTTGTGAACTTTAAAAATCTGGTAATATTTTAATTCAGAAAATTGCTCCTAATTAAAGGAGAAATCGATGGGTATTCTTATAAATGAGTTTGATTTTGTATAAACAATTCATTGTAGTAATATCCTTTGAGGTATCTCAAGGTACTACTATGGACTTGCAGTTACTTCCAAATATTTCTGACTATAACCCACTGTGGGAGACACATGTTTACATCATGTCATTCACAATACAACACACAAATCTATACGTATAAAATTGAATTAAAAGTCTCATGAAGCACTAATGACCCTTTTCTTTATAAGGCATGTTAATGCTTCCCATTGTATTATACCCCATCTTATTTCATTTTAAAGTAAATACTGGCTACAAACTACTGAACTGAGTTTCCAATGCACTCCACCTCATAAGGTGGAGAACCATCCTATTCAGCAATGGATGCCATCTGCAAAGAAGATGTTGGGTAAATTTCTATAAACTCCACACAACAAATATTGATATAAAAATAAGAAACCTTCTCACTGTTTTATTTTACTAATATATAAATATTCTGGCAAGTATTTATATTATTTATATTGCTAATATTTCTACTGACACATAAATAGATGTTTGACTGCTGTTCAAACAGCCTCAGCTGAGGGTCATTCTTGCCACGGTGCAAAGAAATTTTGAAAGACTTTTGTTCAAGATTCTATTTATTTATTTTTACAGAGAGGAGAAGGGAGGGAGGCACTGAGGGAGAGAAACATCAGTGTGTGAGAGAAACATTGACCTGGGACCTAACCCACAGCCCAAGCATGTGCCCCGACCAGGAATCGAACCATCAACCTTTCAGTCAGCAGGCCAGCACTCAATCCACTGAGAAACACCAGCTAGGGCAAACGATTTTCTTTTCAAATTCTCATTTGAAGTTGTGTGAATCATGCTGCTTTATCTATTATATCTTGACTCCAGAAATCCTTTAAATCTTTATCCACATTTTAAAAAATTCTATTTCTAACTCTATTAAGGGTAATTGATCGGGAAAATCTCAAGTACTAATTCCAGTCCTGCACTCTCAGAGGGTCGAGTATTAGTCATGTAGGTGTCCTTCCGTATATGCTGTACACTGTAAGAGTTATTCAAGACAGTTTAAAAATAGTAGTGTGAGAAGGTGAGTGGCGGGAGGACCTGATACAAATGGACAGCACCCCAGTGGGACGTTAAGTCATCCACCCCAGTAGCACGTATTACATCTTATCTGCAAATACCTGGATCCACCATCCATGGGTCCAGGTGCAGCAAAGAGACCATGATTAGCTATGACAGCAAATGTAGAAGATCATACATAAATACACCACTGAAATCACTCAAGTCTTTATCCTTGGTGATTAAAGAATATCTATAACTTCTGTTGAATGAAATGCACATTTTAGACCTAGATGTTAACATACACATTAGATTACAGCAAACTGGGATAATATCTCTATCCCACCTGGACATGAAATTCTGCTGGGTGGTTGTGGTACTGTTTTCTTAAACCTTTTTTATTAGAATATGACAAAGTGCCACTTCAAATCTGCACTGTAGTCTCAGTCACAGGAATTGTAGGCTGATTGTTCCATTGTTTGGGGAAAAATACAGACATCTGAAAGGTTTTTTAATTTCACAAATGCAAAACCCACACCCTCTTAAGAAAGAGACAGGGGTGCAATGCTGTGGTTTTTCCGAAGTTGTACAGGCAGTGATCGTGTTTCCTTTTGAGAAATGGTCATTGGCTCTGCATGCATTTAAAGTTCACTGGATGGGAATCGGTGCTGTTCCCATGTTCTGTGTGTGCTTGTTTGAGTGATTTCTTTTGTGGAGACAAGGCGCTGAGAATGAATTGGATTGCTAGAAGGACTTAGGGACAGAATCCTCATCTCACAGAACAACAAACGGTAAGTATTAACAATAGAGACTGTTGATGATCAGACACTGGTATTAGCAGCAACAGCGATCTAGGAAGGATAGCTACTCAGATAGCAATAATCTCATACAAGAGAGCAGTAGCAATGCAGGAGTGCGGCGGACCAGAATTACCTAGAGGGTAATTGGGAGAGAGAGTACATTAGTATCCTAGGGCTACCATGGCAATGATCAAAAAAATAGGTGGCTTAAAACAGCAAAAGTTTATTCCCTCACAGCTCTGGAGGCTAGAAGTCTGAAATCAAGAGTTAATGAAGCTATGCTCCCTCTGAAACCTGTAGGGAGACTCCTCCCTTGCCGTCTTCCGGCTTCTGGTGACTGCCAGAAATCCTTGGTGTCCTTTGGTTTGCAGCAGCATCTCTTCAATCTCTGCCTCCATTGTCACATGCTGTTCTCTCTGCGTGTTTCTGTGTCTAAATTTCCCTATTCTTATAAGGACCCCAGTCATTGGAAGAGGGCCCAACCTAACTGGATATGGCTGCGTGTTAACTCCACGACATCTGCAAAGACTTCATTTCCAAATAAATAGGATTTAAACATATCTTTTTGAAGGAAAAAATTCAACCCCTAACGGGGGGGGGGTGGGGGGGGAGACTACATTAACTTGTCCTAAGATGAAAAATGAATCGATTTGTATACATAATAGAAGTCTAATTTTTTTCTTCAAAAAGATCCAGTCTGCCGAGGTCTTGATATGCCATATATACAGGTGTTCAATAATAGAATCCATGCTGTTAATTTTCAGTGAAAATCGTCAAATAGTAGTAAAGTTTGAATGAAGTGCATATACAGATAAAAAGACATTATGTGAAATTGATAACAGCCTTGTTAATTTTATGTTTTCATGTGGAAAAAATGAGTATTTTGAAAATTGAAGTTCAATTATTATTTTTTCAAGAATGGAGAATAACAGGTTTACTATTATGTGGAAAAAAAACCAATACCGACTATTAAATATTAACTATCTTCCTGAAGGTGATGCCGACAATGAAAATTCATCGTTAGTGATTTTATTCAAAAAAACTTAACATCATTCACACTGTGAAGTTGTTATTGAACTGCCATATGTCCATGGCACAGTGCCGTGTTGCTTGGGGAGTATGACCCTAGAGATTATTGTTTTCATTTAAGAAGGCAAAGTTTGATAGAGAAGTAAAATGAGTCGAAGGTTACCAACTCAGTAGCAAAACTGGAAGCAGAAGGCACATCTAATTCAAATATTTTTTCATATTTTAGTAACTGTTAGTCAGATATTATTTCATAAAAATCCAACATGATTTTGTATAAATTATTATATTCAATATTTAATATACTTCAATCATAACAATATTATGGTATTTAAATATACTTAGTATTTAAAGTATTTCAATCATAACATAATTATTTATTAAAACCACATTATAATAGGAAAAATCTTGATGGTTTCATGTTAAACAAGGTTTAATTAATAATATCATGTACGGAGTAAAGTAATAGTATATTTTGTGTTTTTTTATAGTACTCTGACTTCATGTTAAAGTTTCATTGGGACTTTGCTGGGCTAGTCTTACTGCTGACCTTCCCCCTAACAGTTCCTGATAAATGAATGCCTACCGATAGTGATGATAATGATGGTGATGAAAATACATGCAATAGCTAAGTTTAAAAATGCACTGCTTCATTAATAGCAAGGTAACAACTCTGTAACCTCTAAGGTAGCAATTCTCAAGTAATTTGCATGGGAACATATGCCCTAGGCTTAGAAACCAAAGGAAGGCTTTCTACCCAACAACCTTTTCAAATCTCACTCTACACTTTTGACCTGGCCCAGATCGGTTTACCTTATGAGATAATTATGCAGGTCAGTTTATCCTTTGCAAATGTAATACAGCTTGGCTCACAGAAAATGTAAAGTACAATGTCCTTTCATCTTTGGGGAAAGGACAGTCTCTTCAATAAATAGTATTGGGAAAATTGGACAGCCATATGCAAGAGAATTAATCTGGACTACTATTTTCCACCATACAAAAAAATTAATTCAAAATGGAACAAAGACTTGAACATAATACCTGAAAACATAAAACTCTTAGAAGAAAACATAGATGAGTAGTTCCTGACATTGGTCTTGGTGATGAATTTTTGGATTTGACACTAAAAACAAAGGAAACAAATGCAAAAATAAACAAGTGGATTTATATCAAATTAAAAAGCTTCTGCACAGCAAAAAAAAAAAAAACAACCTATCAACAAAATGAAAAGGTATCCTACTGAATGAAAGAAAATATTTGCTAACCATATATACGATGAGAGACTAATATGCAAAAGATATAAGGAACTCATATAACTCAATGACAAAAAAAATAACCAATCTGATGAAAAAGTGATCTGAGTAGACATTTTTCCAAGGAAGGCATACAGATGTAAAACAGGTACATGAAAAATGCTCAATACCACTAATCATCATGGAATCCAAAGCAAACTGCAGTGAGATATCACTGCACTCCTGTTAGAATGGTTATCAAAAAGGCAAGAGATAAAAAGTGTTGGCAAGGATGTGGAGAAAGGGAGCTTTGTGCATTGTTGATGGGATTGTAAACTGGTGCAACCACTTTGGAAAACCATGTGAAGTTTTCTCAAAAATTAAAAAATATAACTACCATATGACCCAGAAATCTCACTTCTGGGTATTTATCCAAACAAAATGAAAACTAACTAAAAAAAAATCCACCCTCATGTTCACTGAAGCATTATGTATAACATCCAAGACACGGCAACAACTTATATGTCAACTGATTAATAAATGGATAAATAAAAGGGTGTATATATATATATATATATATATATACATAATACATATGTATATTTATATGTAATATAAATATAAGTGTTATTTATATTTACAAATATATACTATTTATATAATATTTTTGTTAAAAATTTTATTTATTTATTTTCAGAGAGAGAAGGGAGGGAGAAAGAGCAATGTATGGTTGCCTCTCACATGGCCCTCACTGGGGACCTGGCCCACAACCCAGGCATGTGCCCTGACTGGGAATCAAGCCGGGACCCTCTGGTTCCCACCCTGTGCTCAATCCACTGAGCTACACCAGCTGGGCCTATTTATATAATATTTATAAAATGCATATATTTTATATATACAACATACACACAATGGAATATTATTCACTCAGAAAGAAGAAAACATTGCCATTTACAATGACATGGATGAATAAACCTTAAGGGCATTATTCTGAGTGAAGTAAGTCAGACAAAGAAAGGCAATACTGTACAATCTCATATATAAGTGGAATCTAGAAAATAAACAATACAAAACATGAGCTCATAGATATAGGGAACATATTGGCTGTTGCCAGAGGTGGGGGTGGGGTGTGAGCAAAATGTATAAAAGTTGTCAAAAAGTACAGATTTCCAGTTATGAAATAACCAAGTCATAGGTTGTAATATACAGCATTGGTAACTATAGTTAAAATACTTTTAACCCTGGCCGGTGTAGCTCATAGGATTGAGCATGGGCTGGGAACCAAGCGGTCCCGGTTCGATTCCTAGTTCGATGCCTGGGTTGCAGGCTGGGTCCCAGTGAGGGCCATGTGAGAGGCAACCACACATTGCTGTTTCTCTCCCTCTCTTTCTCCTTCCCCTCTCTCTAAAAAGTAAATAAATAAAATCTTTAAAACAAATAAAAAATAAATAAAATAAAAAAATAAAAACATGGCCACAAATTGACACCCTGTTCATAGAGAGGTGGGATGTACATACCCTTACCTTGAATCTAGGTTGACTTGTGAAGCTTCAATCAAAACAGTATGCTGGAAGCGATGCTGTGCAAATTCTGAGGCTAACTTGTAAAAGGCCATGGAGCTTCCTCCTTGTTTCCTGGAGCACTTGTATTTGGAGCCCGGAGCCACCACGTATGAAGTCTGAATACTTAAAGATTGTCATGCCGGATAGCCCATGTCTAGGGCTATCTAGACATGGGCTGGTGTTGTATTGCAGCTGACAGAATCCACGAAGCCCAGAATTCTAGCTACCTCTGTCAAGATAACAGATGTGGATGGGAAGCCATCTCAGTAGACCAATAAAACACTACTGAGAGAATTCTGTAGACATCATTGACCCTATTCGAATTTCTCACACATAAACATCTGTAAGGTAATGAAATGACTGTGATTTTACTACATCTAGTTTTGGTGTAGATTTCTATGTAGCGAAAGATAACCTAAACACCATTACTTTACCTTGCCTCTCCCATCATTTCTCCCTTGTACATATGTTTATATTCATAACAGATATTTATTGAATGTCTTCTTTGTGCTATGGCTTTTCTTGGCCATAAGCATGTAATGGTAAAGAAAGCACCCAAAATCCCTGTTCTCATGTAGTTTAGAGACTATACAGGAAAGGCAAGTTAAAAAAGGTAATAAAACTGCATTACAAATGCAATGTATCAAGGGGTGGTAACCGCTGAAGCTAAAACAAAATAAAGCAGGATAATATGATGGGGTTCCTATTTCATGTAGTGTGGTCACAAATGGCCACTTTGATAAACCGTAATTTAGACAGAGGTAGGAACGCAATGGCATGAGAATGTGAGTTATGTAAGTATCCGAGGGAAGACTATTACAGGTAAAGTGAACAGCCAGTGTAGACCCCCCGAGGCAAGCCCGTTGTTAGCATGTTTGAGGAAGGCCACGAGGAGGCCAGTGTGGCTTTAGTCTGGTGATATATGGATAAAGAAGTAGGAAGGAACTTCGGCTAGGTTACATAGTATTGAATCACATACAAACTTTTAAGCCAAGGCAAAAGCTTTTAAATTTTTATGCTCAATGAGAAGAGAAGTCACTGGAGAGCTTTAAGTGGAGGAGTGGCAAGTCAATTTAAATGTTAAAAGGGCCTAACTGAGAGCTGGAGAGAGAAATGAAGAACCACTTGTAAATCCTGCAGCAGTCCAGGTGAGAGATGATGATGATGCAGTCTAACGTGATCCTTGTGTAGGTAATAAATGTGGCAAATCTGTTTTAAAACTTGCCTGTTCGGGGCAAATCTCAAAGATGGAGTTGGCATGGCTACTGTCCATGCAGCAATGCCTGCTGGGTACAAATCTCGATTACTCGTCAAACGTATGTTTTTAAATCATTCAGATGTCTTACGAGATTAGAGCGAGACAAGTCTGCTGGGCTAAGGACATTGCTAAGCATGCAAACTCCTTACATTGCCTGTTGTTTACAACCCCAGGAGCATCTTCCTATGATCTCACTCTTTGTCTAGTTCTCAAACCTCCCTCCCCCAAACTACCCCTGCACATGGAAACTTTAGAACTAGCCTCTCTGCTATCATCAGCACTTGCAGATGTACGTATGAATGAATGCATAAAAAAAGGAAGAATGAGTATAAACATTCCACATTCATTCTCACTGTGATGCTATATCTTGGTTTCTTTATTCAGGTTCTTGCCTGTTTTCAAGATTAATATAAGATTTTAATAATTAGTATCATGTAATTCCTTAGGAACAGAAAAATATCATTTTAATGTTTATGGTTATAAGTATTATGGTATACCTATATCCCATAAAGAACGGAAAACTCTTGTCCATATGCACTGCTTTGCTGAGGACAATCCTGATTTTTGCCTATTTCCATCAATTTAATAATTGATAGTGTTCCCTATTCTAGATTATATGAACAAAAGCACATAGACATCCTACTGTTAACCCTTTTTAACAGTTTTTTTTTCTGTTTACCTGAAATAACAAAGGCCTTACATTGATAACTGAACTGCTTAATGTATGTGTGGAAAGCCCAGATATTGGAAAGATAGGTAATCTATAATATTCTTAACACATTTATTCCTTTTACCACTATGAATAATGGCGATACATTAGATATGAAACCTGTAGTTTTTTATGTATATTATTACAACAAAAGTTCTTAAATTTTATTTTTATTATAGTATAAAATACAAATATCTTGATTATGAAATACAATATAAATTCTTTATTATTTGGAGATGTATATGAATCTCACCACTAGGAATCTTGACAATCATTATTGTAGAAAGAACATACCTAAAATTTGCTTTCAGTGCCTCATATTGCACATGAAAATATATAGAACCACTACTAATATTATACTCCACCAGAAGAACCCACAAGAACAATGAAGGACTTTCTCTTAGATGGGTTACTTTTCACTTTGCAATTAAAACAGGGTAAGGAAGCCCTTCATCAAACTTTTATTTAAGGGAAAGGGGCATCATGGAATCACTTAAGGTCATTGGTAATTAATAATATAAGGTTATAAAGCAGAAAAAAATCAAGCTTTCATTGACTTCTTGCAGATTTTAAGCGGCTTCATTGATTAGCTCTTGATAGTGATAAGATTTCCTGGAAATACGTAAGAGAATTTACAATGTGTTCAGATCTTTATACTTACTATTATTTATATGCACGGTTGTTTTTGAAACCATATAAATTAAATATGTCTTATTTTAGCAAGCAGACGGTCTATAGTAATCATTAAAACTCTATTGATTGCACAGTCCATTAAAAATGCGTCTTGTTTACTACTCCAAGAGAAACTTTACCTTATAACATAATTTAATTCCAGAGCTTCTCTTTGTTCTAAAATAAGCAACTTTACTCCAAGAATTCTTCTCTTAATCTGCTGACTGGATTGGGTGCCTCTATAGTGGACTTCTTTCACACCCTGTCCCTCTTTCAAAACACTTGTCATATTTTATTTTAGTTACTTGTTTAAATGTGTGTATTCCTCAATAAATTATTCATTCTATGAGGAGAGGCAATGTATCTTTTTTCTTATCTTTTTGATACTCAGCACATAGCTTGATACTTTGAATATAAAATAAGGGCTCAAAAATAAGTACAAAGGAGGTAAACGTTTATGAAGGTTTAGACATTATGTATGGTAAAATCCCAACTTAAACTATAGTTTATGGTTTGCAGTACAGAAAGTAGTAAATGAGAACAACTTCCTTAACTACCTAACCTGGATTTATGAGAAGGGTTAAAAGAATGATATGGTCTACCAAAAATTGCCTTGCAAATGTAAAAATGCTTTAGTTTACTTAACTCGGTAATTTTATGTTCTTTGCAATTTCCTAGCATTTTCTATTGTTTTCTTTTGTGTATAAACATCCTCCTTTTTCAAGTCTCAACTCAAATGCTGTGTCCTCAGAGAAAACATCTCTAACTACTCAATCTCTCTGTATTTTAAGATCCTGTTCATTACCTTTGTAAATGTTATCATAAAATCCAGTCATCTTGTATATTGGCTCGTTATCTAGTTTCCTCTCAGTAATTTAAATTCAATGTGATCAGAGATCTTGCCAATTTTCACAACTCTATCCTCAATATCTAGCATAATGCCTCAGACAGTTAATGAAGGAATAGATAAATGGATGGATGGATGGATATGCAAATATATATATGCGTGTGTATATATACACATATATAAATGTGTGTGTGTGTGTGTCACAGGGAGTTCCACAAAACAATGTTTATGACATGAAAAAAGTAAATAAGATGGAGCTATTGTGCTTCCTAGAAAATAACTTCATTTTTTAAAGGCTTTATTTATTTATTTTTAGAGAGAGGGGAAAGGAAAGAGAAAGACAGAGAGAGAAACATCAATATGTGGTTACCTCTCATGTGACCCCTACTGGGGACCTGGCCCACAACTCAGGCATGTGCCCTGACTGGGAATCGAACCTGCGACTGTTTCGTTCACAGTTCACCACTCAATCCACTGAGCCACACCAGCCAAGGCCCACAAAATAATTTGTGATATATTTTCATTTGGGAGCCCACGATCTACTGCTTGACTCCAAAATTTGTCAAATCCACCTTTTGGAAATCTAGAATCATATATTATTCTAAAGCTAAATATTTTTAAAAATCTATCTCTAAGTTGAACATAGTTTAGTGCTTTAAAGCCTACTTTTCATTATGAAAAGGAATTTATCATTTAATCTCTTACTTTAGAAAACACTTAAACTAAACACAGTTTCTTAGTCAGTTTCAAGATTTAAGATATATTATTTGTATATTTGTAAGAATATTTAATTTGACTTTATAGTTCAAGATTTATCACAAAAAGTATTAAATCTAAATAGTAGTAAAAGAGAGGCAGGCTCATAGATGAAGAAGAGATAACAGCTAGTGGGTACGAGAGGTGAGGGGGTGGAGGGACTGAGCAAAAAGGAAAAAGGACTCATGGATATGGACGACAGTGTGGTGATTGCTGGGGGAGGGGGGTATAGTGGAACTAAATGGTAATGGAAAAATATAATAAAGATTAAATTTTGTATAAAAGATAGTAACTCTAAGTTGGATAATTGCTATTCTTTGATAGAAATGCTCTGTAGTTATATGTAGTCATAAGATTTTGTTTAAGAGGTAATAATACTCATCTTAAATAATAAAGCTTGTGTATATGTGTAATTCTTTATATAAGCACATTTATTGTCAGCAATCTGGCAAGAAATAAATGGGTAGCTAAAAAGAGTTTAATAAAAGGAGACTCATTTCAAAGTTGTACATAAGGTTTAGGGAAGCAGCAAGTGGTAATACGGGACATGGGCTGACATCAAAAGGGCATTTTGGCCAATGTGCCCATCAGCAGAGGAGGGGGTAAAAAATCTTTTGTACAGTCCTGGCTGCTGTGGCTCAGTAGTTTGAGCATTTTGCCTGCAAACCAAAGGGTCGATGATTGAATTCCCAGTCAGGGCACATGCTTGGGTTGAAGGGCAGGTCCCCAGTAGGGTATGCTCAAAAGGCAACCACACATTGGTGTTTCTCTCCCTCTCTTTCTCCCCCCTTCCCCTCTCTAAAAATAAAATAAATAAAGTCTTCTTAAAAAAAAAAAAAACTGTGGTACATTTACACAGTGGAATACTTGGCCAACAGAAAGAGTAAATCTTTTGTGACAGCATGGATAGACCTGGAGATTATTATGCTAAGTGAAGTAAGCCAGTCAGAGAAATACAAATACCATGTAATCTCACTTCTATGTGGAATCTAATGAACAAAATAAACTGATGAACAAAACAGAAACAGAGGCATGGGTACATGGAACAGACTCGCAGCTGTCAGAGGGGAGTGGTGTTGGGGGTTAGTTGAAAAAGTTAAAGGGATTAAGAATTAAAAACCATGCATATCACATTGACACAGACAACAGTTTGGTAATAGCCAGAGGGAAAGGGTGGGTAGTGGTAGGTGGAGGTGGGCAGAGGTGGGAGAATGAGGATGCTAAGGGACTTTGCTTTGGCTGATGGGCACACAGGTGATGTTTTGGTGAGTTGTATACTTGAAACCTGTATGATTTTGTGAACCTGTGTCACCCCAATAAGTTCAATAAAAAGGGAGTCATGGCCACTGTTGTGGCCAGCCTCCCAGGACAGAGCAATACAGAGAAGTATACAGCACGGGACAGAAAGGATATTTGGAGAAACTGGGGTGAAACACATACATAACACATGTGTAACTAAGTCCTGGAAATGCTTAATTTTGATGCCAAAGCTTTATAAGTTTTGAGAAAAACAATAGTGGTTTTATTTTTATGTATCTCTGTCTCTCTGTCTCTTTGTCTCCAAGGAAAATGCTTTGTACCTAAAAGGAAAGCAGAATTCCTGGGATAAAGAAGCATTCTCAATACATCTTCTCCTGCTGACATCTTTAATTTTTGAGCACATTAAATATAATCATGTAGAATGATATTGAATGAGCTAAAAGATGGAATTGTCTGCAATCCTGAAGTCAAATTACAGAGGTGACTTAGGTTGGCCTCACAGTACGAGAAATACAAACAAAAATGCTAAAATCAGTTTGAAAACCTTTACTGCCTGAAACTAAATGGGATTTGAAAAGGCCTCTTTGTACAGAACAAGTTCCCTGATTCCCTTCTTTTTTATGTTACAAATGCAATTTGAGTGTTAACTATACATTTGGAGCATTTTGACCTAGAGGTGCAATAAAAGTATATCGGAAGAATTATATAAAGTATCTGAAGGTCACAGTGATTTCAAGGTAATTCCTAGCCCAGCATTTCTAGAAAGTTATCAAATTTTGTTCCTCTTTGTGTAGTCCCACTGGCTTTTGAAGATGCTTTCTACATGAGAAATCTTATCAACCTCACCTATGTGGAATTTTCTCCATATTTTTAAATTATATTTTATTGTTGGTGCTATTACAATTTTCCCAGGTTTTCTCCCATTGCCCCCTTCTACCCAGCCCTCCCCACTCCCTCAGGCAATCCCCACACTGTCATCCATGGGTCATGCATAAAAGTTATTTGGCTACTTTATTTCCTATACTGTACTTTACGTCCCCAAGACTATTCTGTAACTACCAATTTGTACTTCTTAATCCCTTCACCTTTTTCACCCATCCTCCTGACCCCCCTCCCATCTGGCAACTGTCAAAATGTTCTCTGTATCTATGAGTCGGTTTCTGTTCTGATAGTTTGTTTATTTTGTTTTTTAGAATCAACTATTGATAGATATGTGTTTGTTGCCATTTTATTGTTCATATTTTTTATCTTATTCTTCAAGAAGATGCTTTAACATTTCATATAATACTGGTTTGGTGTTGATAAACTCCTTTAGCTTTTTCTTGTCTGGGAAGCTCTTTATATGTCCTTTGATTGTAAATGATAGCTTTGCTGGGTTGAGTAATCTTGGTTCTAGGTCCTTGCTTTTCATCACTTTGAATATTTCTTGCCAATCCCTTCTAGCCTGCAAAGGTTCTTCTGAGAAATCAGCTGACAGTCTAATGGGGGTTCCCTCATAGGTAACTAACTGCTTTTCTCTTGCTGCTTTTAAGATTCTCTCTTTGTCTTTTAAACTTTGTCATTTTAATTATGATGTGTTTTGGTTTGAGCCTCTTTGAGTTTATCTTGTATGGTACTTTCTGTGCTTCCTGGACTTATATGTCTATTTTCTTCACCAAGTTTGGGAAGTTTTCTGTCATTAATTTTTCAAATACATTTCCAATTTCTTGCTCGCTCTCTCTCCTCGTTCTGCCACCCCATGATACAAATGTTGGTATGCTTGAAGTTGTCCCAGAGGCTCCTTACGGTATCCACAATTTTTTTATTATTTTTTCTTCTTGCTGTTCTGATTGGTTATTTTCTCTTCCTTATATTCCAAATCACTGATTTGATTCTTCACTTCATCTACTTCACTGTTGATTCCCTGTAAATTGTTCTTTATTTCAATTAGTGTAACCTTCATTTCTGACAGGATTTTTTAATGCTGTTGAGGTTTAAAAAATTTTGAATATGACAGAATGAAATGAAAGTAATAAGAATAATGTACATTTGGGCCCTGTCTGGTGTAGCTCAGTGGATTGAGTGTGGGCTGGGAACCAAAGGGTCCCAGTTCGATTCCCAGTCAGGGCACATGCCTGGGTTGCAGGCCAGGTCCCCAGTGAGGGCCATGTGAGAGGCAACCATACATTGCTCTTTCTCCCTCTCTTTCTCCCTCCCTTCTCTCTCTAAAAATAAATAAATAAATAAAATCTAAAAAAAAGAATAATGTACATTTGACCATCTTCAGTAAAATATGGGAGCACAACTGTTATATAATGGAAACATAGTAGAGAATAAGATAGGCTTGAATGCCTGTATCAGGGAAACTGAGAGGAAAGGAAGTTACTCAAGGGTCTCTCTCAGTGCATTTCTCTCTCTGTCTCTCTCCATCTCTCTCTCTCTCTCCTCTTAAACAGAATATCCTTTCTTTTCACTAGGCAATGCCTTAAAGTCCCCTAAGAAAATACAATAAACTCATAGTTGAAATATATATTATACTGGAAGATATGGCACCAAGGCTAAAATTAGGTTCACATCAGATAACTGACATTGTTAGTGAATTCAGAGTAATTTAACTTTCATCACATAAAGCTTCTAATCAGCAAAAATTTGGCAGAGACATGTGAAATGGTTAACATTTTCAAATGGGTTTAATATTCTTAACATTTCAACGGACATATTTTCACTTCCCCTTTAATTATCTCCATTTGTATTCGCCTGTAAGGGTGAACCATAAAACTTATTATCCCCTTGAACAAGAGAAGGAACAAGAGAGTATATACCACCAAGAAAAAATGAGGTCAGATAATACTTTTGACTCTAAAATTTACATCTCCTTATAAAATTGGGGAAAATAACACTTGTGAACACAGAATAGATTTATCAATTTCACAAACATACTTTAAACAAGTCAAGAGCTAGGCCAGGTGAACTAACAAGAACTACTAGAACTTAGATATTTCTTTCAATGTATAGTTATGCTATGCCCTCTACCAGTAATGATGAACTATGAAATTTGGTGTCTCCACCAGAAATAAACCAACACCTATCCGGTAAACTAATCTATGACAAAGGAGGCAAAAATATAAATGGAGTAAAGACAGTCTTTTCAATAAATAATTTTGGTAAAACTGGACAGATACATGAAAAAATAAAACTAGACCACTTTCTTATACCATACACAAAATAAACCCAAAATGGATTGAAGACTTAAATGTAAGACTCAAAGCCACAAAATTCCTAGAAGAAAACATGGGCAGTAAACTCTTAGACATCACTCTTAGCAATAATTTTATTTTTTCTGGATATGTCTCTTTGAGCATGGGAAACAAAAGGAAATAAGAAATGGGACTATATCAAACTGAAAAGGTTTTGCACAGCAAAAGAAACCATCAAAAATTGAAAAAACAAATTATTGAATGGAAGAAGATATTCACCAATGACACATCTAATAAGAGGTTATTATCCAAAATATACGTGGAACACATACAACATACCCCCCCCCCAAAAAAAACCCAAACACTGTAATTTAAAAATGGGCAGAAAACCTGAACAGACACTTCTCCAAATAGAACATACAGATGGCCAATAGACATATGTAAAGATTCTCAAGGTCACTGAACATCAGAGAAATGCAAATTAAAACCACCATGAGATATCATCTCATGTTTGTCAGAATTGTGACCATCAATAAATGAACAAACAACAAGTATTGGTCAGGATGTGGAGGAAAGGAAAATGTTGTGTACTGTGGTGGGATTGTAAATTGGTGCATCTGCTATGGAAAACAGTATTGAGGTTCCTCAAAAAATTAAAAATGGAACTACCATATGACCCAGCAATTACAGTTTTGGCTATTTATCTGAAAAAGAGATATATACCCCTATATTCATAGTATTATTTACAGTAGTCAAGATACAGAAGCAACCTTATGGTCATTGGTACATGGATAGATAAAGAAATGGTACTCACGTACAATGGAATATTACTCGGCCATAAAAAGAACAAAATCTGGCCATTTGCAATAGTATGGATGGATCTAAAGGGTATTATGCTAAGTGAAATAAGGCAGGCAGAGGAAGAAAAACACCATATGATTTCTCTTACGTGTGGAATCTAAAAAACAAAATAACTGAACAAACAAAAGAAAAATAAACTCATAGATATAGAGGAAAAATCTGATGGTTGCCAGACAGGTGGGAGGGTCAGTGCTATACGTAGACAGGATTAAGAAGTACAAATAGCCAGTTATAAAAATAGTCTCAAAGATGTAAATACAGCAAATGGACTGTAGTTAATAATTACTGTAGTAGCAATGTATGGTGTCAGATGGGTACTATACTTATGGGGATGATCAGTTCATAAGGAATATAAATATCTAATCACTAAGTTGCACACCTGAAACGAACACAGGGTGGAGCAAAAGTAAGTTTACTGTTGTTTGTATGTAAAATAATACAATAATTAGTAACTAATAATATAAGAGTAAACTCTGTGTTTCACATACTCACAACTGTAAACCTACATTTGTCCTACCCTGTATAATATTGTATGTCAGCTACAACTGCATAATATTAAAAAAAAAAACATAAGAAAGAACCTTGATGACTCCAGAAAAAATAAAAAGATGCATTTGGTATTCGATTTGTCCTTACCACAAAATAAAAAAAATAGAGAAGAAAGACCACACTTCCCCTTGGATGTCCATTGGAAATAAAAGGAAGAGAAACAAAGGAGAGAAAAAGAGGAAGCTAACAGTCAGATATCTATGTCTTTTGTCCTCTTCTTTCTGCACAAGTCCCTGAAGAGACGTGGTTTATATTAGAGTAAAAAATAAGTACAGATAGTCTTTTGTTAGACATTGCCTTATAGACAACCTCCTCATCCTACTCTACCCCTGATCCAACTTAGGCATGGGTTGGGGTCTGTACCAGAGTAAAACTTGTATCCTAGAGTAGTTAGACAATGAAAGAGTCTGATTAGGTACTCAGAAGACACAATTAATTTGGGGAAGGATGACAAGGGCAAGAGGAGATAGAGATGAAGAAATTTTCATATGCCTTCAAGATAAGTCAGAGAAGTTAGCTGTCTGCCTGGCTGAAATGGTGGGAAAGAATTTACCCTATATCCAAAGGTAAAAGGTAGGCCACTCAGACTCATAACCAGAAATTAGGGGGTCAGGGACTCCAGATGCTGTAAGATTGAGCCTTATATGTAATAAAAGATGAATAGGACTAGAATTGCCTGTGCTATGAAAAGAAGTGTCTTTGTATATGGGATAAAACCATGAGGAAGATTAATTGAGGAAGCCATGTTTTCTTTGCACTTCTGAGCATAGTGATATTGCATTTGTGACTCCACAACATGTCAGGGCTAGCCAGAAATGTCTCAGAATCTCTGTGTAGCAAGAATTTACATGCACCAGGGTTTAGATGAAACTCCTAAACTAAAATGAGTGAGAGAAAGCATGTTGAGGTCTTGTCTATGGTTGTGAAACAGATGGTTTTATTTGCAGAATTACATATGGAGAGAAACAGTAGTAGAACAAAGGGTCATCTTTAAAGGTCTTTCTTAACCCTGTATTTTTTAAAGAACTTAACTCATTTTCTGATAGTTAAATCTAATTCCAGCAGCAGACGCTCTCCCATTAGTACAAGGTTTGGGGTCAATTTGTCCTTGAGAGAGAGAGAGAGAAGAGAAAACAGAGTAAAATGCTTACTTTAAAGGTTACAGGAAGCTAGAAAACTGTTGAGTTGTGACCGGTCAAGGTCAGACAGGTTCACTCTGCATTTGGACAGATGGAAGAATATTCACAGAGCTGTTGGGGTGTCTGACGTGCCTTTATTCGAGAGTGGGCGAGCCACGCATGCTGAAGGCTGTGTGTCCCCTTGCATGTCCCTGCATGTTGCCTGTCTCCCAGTGTGGCACCTAGGGAGGAGTCCCTACCCCTTAAATACTAGATACAAACAAAGCCGGTAGGATGCCAACAGATCTTATGCAACAGAGCTTCATACTACACATGCGAACCCAATCAAGGCTATGGGAAGTTTATCAGACCCATTCTCAAGGCTATGAGAACACTACTTATCAGGCCTGTCCTCAAGGTTATGGGAAATGGCTTCCCTTAGTTGCCCAGACATATGGGTGAGGAAGCCAGACTGCCTCCATTTACCCTACAACTGGTCTGAGCAGGGCTGATCTTAACAACTGACCATTTCACTCTCTACCCACAAAGCAGAGAACAATGACTGTTGGGGTAACAGGGATTGCCAGGAAATTCTGTTGTGGAGGAAGTCTCCACTTACTGCTGTTTTTAGGCAGAGTCAGCTATATGTGCCCTGCTGATGCAGGCCCAACTGAGGCTCATTTCCATATAAGGGAAACTAGCTGATATTTAAGATTAGATTAGATTAGATTAGATTAGATATTTTAGGAGCTGATTTATTTAACCACCTGAGAACAGTGAATTAACAAGTCCCAACAATATGTGTCATTAATACCTTCTTTCTTTCCATTTTTTTTATCATACTCTTGCCTACTATTGACTATGAACTTTGCTCTCGGTTTGAAGGCCAGGGCTTGAAGTAGATTAGGTGCAGTATTATCACTGGAAAATATTGCTAGACTTTAATTAAGGATAACAACTGAAGAGACAGATGGTTTTCCTAAGGATATGGCATGCCTTATAAAATATCTCATGAGCCTGTTGCAGACAAGCCAGAAAGAAAAAGAAAAATGGCTAAAAATGACTTTCGAAAGCTTGAAGCTGGAGGAATCTCCAAGAAGCGCCAAGTAGCTAAAGCCAACATCAGTAAAGAACTGCATGAAACCTAAGTAGACATCTGAAGTTAAGATAGGCACTTTCTCACACAAAGCATAAGGACATGCAGTCTCCACTTCAGCCACAGGTCCACCACAGACTTGACTGTACCTTACATTGAATTCAATTTCATTTGTCTCTTTCCTCTAATGAATTGGATGTACAATTCTTAGAATGATAGCTGGGTATTGCTACTCACCCTTCCCCCACTGAAATGTAAGCTCCACAGGAGCATGGATTTCTCTCAGGATTGTTCAGTGCTGCACTACAGTAAGTAGGACATTTTCAGATGGTCAATATGCCTTTATTAAATGACCGAATTAATAATAGCGGACAATATCCTAGCTTTAAAAATGAATTTCCAGTGGTTGAACTTTTAGCATTATAGACAAGGTCCTTCTATTACATCTCAGAGGCTGCTAAATTCTGAAAAATTTGATCTTAATGAATATACAACAGTGCCTATACCACACAAAAATGCACCTCTTACCTGCTTATTTGTCAAGTAAAATAATGTCATATGTTTTATAAAAGTATACTAGGATTTTAATATTTTAATAAAGCATAGATATTAAATTATTCATACTAGGAAAGTAATATTATCTGAAAGTTAGGATATTTATGCCAAGATATATAAAACGAGAATCTCATAAAGCTTCAAATTAGAGTATAATGAATCAATTCCTTTGCTTGAAGTAGCAAATAGACGTCATGTAGAGCTGGATGAAATAAACTGAGTATCTGTGAATATGACCAATACTTTTGCCTGGGGAAATTCAACTGGTAAAATTATTCACAGATTCAGAATTTTATAATTATAAAGAGTAATAGCAATAGTTTACTTTACTGCACATCCTTTTCACTTATGTCTTATTTCGTTTTTTTACTCATCTTCCCCCATGGCATGGTTCCTATTGAGCTAGGACATATAATAAACTGCCCCTGGGTCACTGGGATAGCCACAGAACCCAGTCTTGGCCAACCACACTCGTCAGTATGAGTGCTGAGGAAGAGGAAGAGTCCGGGTGATACAGTCTCAGTTTGTTGAATACTTCAGGCTGGCTTTGAACAGTTGCATGAACTAGTAACTTATCTTTTTTGTATAAGTTAAACTTAGCTGATTTCCCAACATTTATAACCAAAAGAATCCTGATTAATGGGCAATAATTATATACCTTAAGTACATAGAAGACAATTGTGCTGAAGAAAATGACCCCACACCGCTCTACTATTTAGTAAACGATCCAAGAATTGCCAGATAGCCTCATTAGCGGTCTCCCATCTTTAAACTTGTCTTTCACATTTTATTGACTCTTTTCTTGCTTCTGCTATTTCTTCTTTGTGTAAACATCAACTTTTGTACTATTTATGTATTGGGAAGTTGATACTACTGGGTCCTTTCACATAAGCACAACTTCTGTCAGTTCTGCAACTTCAAGGCTACTTAGTGGATTCAGTAGCAGCAAATGTCTTCAACCATCTGTTTGTAGCTTATTACAGAAATGGGGTTAATTTGCCTTCAGGGATTCATACATGAGATCCAGAAAACCCTAAATGTCCTCTCCATTTGGAGCTTTATACCAAGTATCTCTCCTCATGTATTTTCTAGCTTTCTTCAGTTAGAACAAAAGGTAGAGAAAGCCCATACATCACCAGTTATGACTTTGTCACCATTCTAATGTGTCTTCCCTTCTTCTAATGTTCCACTTTATTTTAATATTAACAAATTTTAAGGAAAGAATATATAAATTACTTTTAGTCAAGTGTAATAGAAAATTCCACTGACCAGTAACATCCGTTCTCCCTTTTATAGTGTGCAGCCCCAAGTGGGAAGCTGCTGGCCAGAACAAGTCGTATTTGCATGTAACCATCAAGGTGTGACCATGTAATGAGTTTCCATCAATGGAATTCAAATAAAAAAATGAGGGCCACTTCTTGATCGAGGTTTTGAAAAAAGAAATGTACCTTTTCCTTTTTCCTCTTTCCATTGGCTGAATATTTAAAATAATAAGACAATAGATATGCTGTCTGATACGATAGCCGTTAGCCATATTGGCTATTTAAATCTAAAATAACTAAAAAAAATATTGCAACCACTGTCATAACATAATCAATGAAATATAATTTAAAAAAATTAAAAATGTAAAATAACTAAAATTAAATATTATTAAATTTAAGTTCCTCATTCATATTAGCCACATTTCCAAAGTGTAGGAGCTACAATCTCATCATTGCAGAACATGCCATTGCTTAGGACTGGCTGAGGTAATGGCAGAGACACATGATGGGAAGATACTTGTTCATTGGATCTCAGTGAGCAGAGCCACCTAGCCATTGGACACTTATGAGAGTGGGAAATAAACCTCTAGTTTGGTCAGGTACACACTTAACCGTATCTTTGGACTATAAGACGCACCAGACCATAAGAAGCACCTAGGTTTCAGAGGAGGAAAATAGGAAAAAAAATTTTGAAGCAAAAAATGTGGTAAAATATTTAATAACATAACTAACATAATAATTCACCAGTGTAAATGTAAACAGCCAGGTAAGCTACATTCAGACTACAAGACACACCCCCATTTTCCTCCCAAATTTGGGAGGAAAGGTGCGTTTTATAGTCCGAAAAATATGGTACATATTTTAGGGTACATATTTCATAGTATTTTGGCTTATCCCAATTAACAAGCTTAATGATTATTTTAAAAACCCTTTTAACGTATTTTTAGACATTTGGAAGTTCCCCTATCTACTTTTGTATTTTGTTTGATGGACTTTTTTTGCACATTCAAAATGAGGACAAAATAGAACATGTATTTTAAAGCAGAAGGGTTTGAAAAGTAGCATACTTAATAAAATAGCCTAAAAGACGTTTCGCATAGCAAAGCATTCACAGTTTAGGAGCAATGATAACATCTACTTACCTTAGAAGATTAAACCCTTATAAGCATCAGGCCATGAAGGGCACATTCTTTGGGCTCAGAGCCTGTGGGTTTGAGTGTGGTTCTGTTACTTGATATCTGTAATGTTTGTAGTTTCATGAGTATCTATAAATAATAATTGAGAGAGTCGCAAGAGTAGGGCAGGTGGAGATCAATATATCAGCTTAATTAGTGATGGAAGTTGAGCTGGAGAATATGCATTAAATGTGTGTGGCTAATGAGCCTCCTGATACTCCTGACCACACGAGTTTAGATTGAGGCACAGCCCACTGTAGGGAAAGGCTTCAGCGAGGATCCAGTCAACATTGCTGCTTCTTGCCGAAGGATCAAGTCGAAAGATGGTACACAGAGTGCAAATTCCCCCAGTTTAGGAAATTTGATAGATTAGTATCACCCAGTTGATCAATTCATACTATGGCCTATCTTTCCCTGCCTGATAACTCATCTTTCCACTGTGGAGAGCCAAAAAAGCAGGGCAGAAGGCCCAAGGGTTATGGTATAGGGAGAGCCTCTCAAGAAAATCGGAGAGAACAGAGGTTTTGGCATTGTGAATGTGTGCCTTTCTATGGAAAATGAAAATGGTAATAGTGTTTAGGATTGCCGTGAGTATTAAATGAGATCATTTGTGTGAAGAATTTAACATAATGCCTTACAAATAGTAAATTCTTATTGATTGTATTATTTGTAATAATAGCACTCATGCTATTATTCTATTATTTTTCTTTCTGTTGCCTGATCTACCATAATTAATTGGTGATTAATTGTTTAGTAAGCTTACTGGAAAAGATATGACATTTTATTTGGTCATGAATATTTCATTTTTGTATGAAACAGAAGTGCTTTTTTTCATGAAGCCATTTGGAAAGGGAACTATGCTAGATTTCTCAGGGAGAGCAATAACTTTAAAAATCTTATGGACACTCTAGGAAATTTGAGCATTACTTTTTTCAGAAATTTGTCTGGCTTTGGGCCAGCACTTAAATACTTGCTTACAAATATCTGAGAGAAAAATTATATATTTCAACCCAAAGAGAAAAGTGCTGCTTCTTTGAAATAAAAAAAGATAATAAGCATGTATTCTTATAATTAGCATCTACAGTTTAAAAAGATTAGGGAACATTAAGATTTAACAGGACTGAAATCGTCCATCCATCTGTTCAGTTTTACTGGCCTATTAAATAATTCTTTAGTGTCAGCGCACAGCAGTACACTATGGGGCTGTTGGGAATAATAGATGTGGAATAGCATTAATTCCACATTCAGAAACTTATAGACTAGTCCAGGAAATGTGTCTAAATATTACAATTCTGTGCAGAAAGTACTGTCTTAATAGAAAGTAATAAAAATTATCGTGGTGCTTTGAGAGTGCAGAGGCAAACTGCTTTCAGCTGTACAGTTCATGGCAAGTATTCTTTTCAGCTGTGGGTGGCTATGGGGGAGCGAAGTATCAAGGAAAGCTTGGTAGAAGGAGATGGCATATGGACTAGGAAACTTCTGGGCAACAGTCACGGCGTCAGGGTGTTCCATGTTGACAAAACAGGTGGTGTAAGTATGAAACCAGACTGTTTCCATTTAGACAAGTTGAGGATACAAGAAGTCAGCAGCAATACACACACTTGAAATAAAAAGAAATGATTTGCCAAATAATTTGTGGTTTTACTTAGCAAAATTATCAGGAAAAGAGTGGAAACTCATGTCAATGGATATAAATTTTTAAGAATGAAAACATTTCAGATTGACTGGAATTTTCACTTTTTTGAATTGGCTTAAAAACAAAGAAAGAAAAGATCCAAATACTCACGCATAGTTTCTGAAGAAGTGTTGTAAGTCAATAGTGAGCTAGCCTTAATGTTGTTACCTCTTTGTAGACATATCGAAATGAACGTCAGTTACAAAGAGGAGGGAAACGTGCAGTAAGGACAATACAGAAATGAGAGAGGGATATCAATCTCTTTAACATGAGCACAAGGTATATTAAAAATAAAGCTTTCATTTAGAATAGAAGGGCAGATGAAGTGCTTTCCCAGATAAGGTCAAGTTAAAGGAGTTCATCATCACCAAGCCCTTATTATATGAAATGTTAAAGGGACTTTTCTAAAAAAAAAAAAAAAAGGAGATGATCGAAAATACGAACAGTAGCCCTGGCTGGTGTAGCTCAGTGGATTGAGTGCGGGGTGGGAACCAAAAGGTCACCGGTTCGATTCCCAGTCAGGGCACATGCCTGGGTTGCGGGTCAGGTCCCCAGTGAGAGCCATGTGAGAGGCAACCATGTATTGCTGTTTCTCTCCCTCTCTGTCTCCCTTCCTTCCCCTCTCTCTAAAAATAAAAATAAAATCTTAATATATATGAACAGCAAAATGACAACAAACTTGCAACTATCAACAGTTGTTAATAGAACAGGAACAGAATCACAGAAATGGAGATCACACAGAGGGTTATCAGCAGGGGAGCGGGAGGGGGAGAAAGGGGGAAAGGTACAAGGAATAAGTACCATAAATGATAGGTAGAAAATAGACAGGGGGAGGTTAAGAATAGTATAGAAAAGCCCTGGCTGGTGTAGCTCAGTGGATTGAGCATACGATGGGAACTAGAGTGTCCCAGTTCGATTCCCAGTCAGGGCACATGCCTGGGTTGCAGGCCGGTTCCCCAGTGAGGGCCATGTGAGAGGCAACCATACATTGCTGTTTCTCTCCCTCTCTGTCTCCCTCCCTCCCCCCCTCTCTAAAATAAATAAATAAAATCTTAAAAAATAAGAGAATAGTATAGGAAATGGAGAAGCCAAAGAACTTATATATATGACCCATGGACATGAACTAAAGGGGGAGGAATGCAGGTGGGGAGGGGTACAGGGTGGAGGGGAATAAAGAGGGGAAAATGGGACAACTGTAATAGCATAGTCAATAAAATATGTTTAAAAAAAGAAAAAAAACTAACTTGAAATATAGTAAATTTTATTGCTAAGTTTAAAATACAGATTTGACATACTGCATTCAATTCCAAGTATAAATCTTTAAAAAATATGAAAACCTCAAGAAAATGTATAAATAGTTAAAATTTATATTGATCTCCAGTGTTTGTTCTTTTATGTTGGATAGATAAAACAGACAACATTATAGGAAGGCAAGTGTACACACACACATGTGCACACATAGATTCAGAGAGATTTATAAATATAAGTAGCATAGCACATGCAAGTTATTTAAGCATAAGGATTGTAAATGTAAAGTATTATAGTTCCATTTGTTTGTTCTTTTTCTCTAAATGAAATATATCTAAATTAAAAAAAGATTCCAGTAAGTTTCAGTGTGTCCACTGTATTTCAACGTTTTATAATTTGTATACTGTTAAGTTTTACCTAGAACACTGACCCATCTGTAAAAGTTAACAATAAGGAAACATCTATCTTTCTCCACTCAGTTGAACATATACTGAAATTGAGTAGCTGCCAATAAATTCTATTATGCAAAATAAAAGATATGCAAGCAGAATAGATTGAAGTACTTTAATGGCTTTTTAAATGCTTTCAGAAATGGGAGCATAGGTGGAAACACACTCTTTTGGTTGTTGATGGACTTGGACCTGTGCTTCACTGGTGTTCAAACCCTTTTCATGTCCCTTCTATAGAGATTTTGAAAAACTTCTTAGTCATTGTATATTGATAATGTGATACTTTTTTAAAAAGATTTTATTTATTTTAAGAGAGGGAAAGGAGGAGAGAAAGAGAGGGAGAGAAACATCAATGTGTGGTTGCCTCTCATGCACCCCCTACTGGGGACCTGCCTGCAACCCAGGCGTGTGCCCTGACTGGGAATCGAACTGGTGACTCTTTGGTTTGCAGGCCCAAACTCAATCCACTCAGCTACACCAACCAGGTCTGATAATATGATACTTTTTAAAAAAAATCTAAGTTTAAGCAGTTGCAAAAGACAATTTCTGGCATGTTACATACACTGACATTTTTAAAAAAAAGTTACATCTGTCTTATAAGATCTCATATCATCCAAATACCATAAAGATCTGATACAACTGCACCATTGTGAAAAACAATGCATCAATAAACCTCTTATTTCAAAATCAGAAATTTTGTATTATTTGTTTTCTCCTTGAAATCATATTAACATTGCACTTCTTCCACAAAATCTTAGGATTATATGGGATGTTTTATATTTGAAAGACTTTCATTAATCACATTAATGTATGTTTCTGCAACAAAATATTTATCTAGATTGACATTATTTTTATAAATTTCCTGTCATAACAAAACTCTAAATACTAAATTTTCTTGTTTTGTTGCTAATTATACACATTAGTAGTAATTAATTAATCAAAGCAACATGCAGATTTTGTACATTTTGAAGAAAAACATCAATCAATGTGAAGTGTAAAAAATTATCAGAAGTGTATTCCTAAATGAAATGGATAACATGATGTTTGATTCTTCACTTGGTTTATGAATCTATATATGAATATTATTTCTTCCTGACATGAGTCAAAACATGATATCAATCCTATTTCTTTTTCTATTTTATAGATGTAAGTGCTGAGTAAACTTCTTCATGAACATAGATAATAATTGAGTTTTGCTATAGAAAATCTCTCCAGCCTTTGTATTCCCTCTGAGTTACTAGAAACTAGATTAGAACATCCTTAGTTTTGTTAAAAACAAAGAACTGAAAGTCACTTGCATTACAGAACAAGCTGAGAGCTAGTCAATAATAGTATTAATTTTCTTAACATTGACAGCAAGATTGTAAATATTTACATTGTTAAACCTATAGGTATTTCCACCAGTAGACGACCCTAACATAATGAGTGATAGGAAAACCTTTCTTTATTAAAGTGAAAGGAAGGTGGAAGGGAAGAGGAAGTGGGGAACCAAGATTCTGTCTTGACTCTAATACTCATTCTCACTCAAACGAATCAGCTTTAGGACAGAATATACACAGTAGCTGAGGGGCTGGCAATTGGTTCACTGCAAATTATCCATACCTCTATATCCTTTTGAATGTCCTGAGATACTTCCTGGATACCAATTTTCCACTTATGTTTGTCCATTACTATTCTGTATTTAGCTGTGTATTTGCCTCACTTTTTGTGGGATAGTAATGGATATGATAGGAATTGAAGCAATAAAGTTAGATGTAGGCATTTAATGGACAGAAGCCAGGTGGATGTGATTTTCATATGATAGGAGTGTAGGACTGGCAACCAAAGATGTCTGACTGAACCTTGGAGATGGTTAGCAGAACATGAGCACCAAGGGGCAACAATGTATGGACAGCCAATAGAGTATTACCCACTTTGTACCACCAAAAGAAATAAAATATCAAGAACGATTGCCTAGCTCTGAGACATGAGCTAGTTTTCAGACTTGGAATACTTTCACTGAGAAGGAGTCATGATCTTCAGGACGAAAGAAAAAAAAAAACCTCTTCAATACCTTGGGAAGAGATATACAGTATGGTTGCATTCATTTCTCCCCAACATGACTTACAGCCATGCACTCGGTTCCACTGGAGAAAGAAGAATACCCAAACATTTCAAGGACTGTTGAACAGAGTCTAAGCTGACAATGACACTCAGAGGTCCTAAGGTATCGTTATGCACCCACTGTCATTAGAGTGGAGGCATACGAGGAACAGGTGATAAACGCAATTGACCCTGGAAAAACATGGTGGTTAGAGAACCCCTACTCTGCACAGTCAAAAATCTGTGTGTAACATTTGACTCCCCAAACACTTAGCTACTGATAGCCTACTGTTGACTGGGAGCCTTATGGATATCAGAGATAGTCAATTCACACAAATGTTGTATGCTATATACTATAATTATAATAAAGTAAGCTAGAGAAAAGAAAATATTATCAAGAAAAACATAAGGAAGAGAAAACACATTTATAATACTGTACTCTACTCATTAATACCATAAGTTTACATTGTCTGTTTAAAAGATGAATTATGTCAGCACCTACAGCCATATTGTCTTATATGACACAAAACACTGTATATGTTATACATATTTCTAACACTATATATCAAAATGAAAAGATAATGTGAAAAAGAAATTCATATAATTCATATCTATGTACAGGCATAACAATGCATGCCATAATAATGAAGAAGCATCAGTATGATTGTTTTATGGTAGCCTAGTGTAATTGATACAATTGCTTTGTGGTAGTAAGGAACACTCCCAAAATTTTCAATATATTTTTATTGATAACCATCTGCCTATAAGTGGAACCATGCAGTTCAAACCTGTGTTGTTCAAGGGTCACCTGTGGAGTCTTGCCTGGGCTTTGGTTCACAGAGGGTGCGCTGTGTCTGTGTTAACTCACCTACTGATAATTTCACTGGTACCTGAATGCATGCATGAAACTGACATACTTAGGGATTAGCACAGACTCCACATTGGGTGCTTGTCTTGTGGGGGTAAAGTTCAACATAGTGGGTAAAACTAAGCAGATGCTCAGAAATTGTTCCACATCACCCAACATACTAAATCAAAAACAGTGTTGCATCCTGGGTAATGTGTGGTAGAAATTAACGTCACCTTTCAAGATATAAAGGGTTCAGAGCAGTTGTATCCATCATACCTCCATTTAGTTTACCAGTCTCACCCTTGCAGAATATGCATGGATCCTGGATGATGACAGCAGGCGACTGCAAGCTCAACCAGTGGCAGCCTCAGTTACAGCCACTGTGTGAGAGCAGATCATCGCAGCCTTAGGTACAGGGTTTGTGCCCAGTGATATGGTGAATGCATTTTTTCCAGTAGTTTGCATTGGTATGGGATGAACCAAAATATTTACAGTTTTGCTCCAGGGTTATATCAAGTCATTAGCCATCTGTCATGATATAGGACAAAGAGCAGATCTATCTGCACATCCTGCAGAACATCACATTCATCCACTATGACACCTGTTTATCAAGTCTAGATGGGCAAACGGTGGCATGCATACAGAAAGCCTTGATGATATGCATACACTCAAGAGGGTGAGAGATAAACTCAATGAAGGTTCAGGAGTTAATTTATATCTCTCAAACTTTTAGGGGCATTGGATATCCCCTCTAAAGTAAAAGAAAAATGATTAATTTTACATCTTCTATCACACAGAATGAAGTGCCATGCTGATGAGCCTATCTGGGCTCTGAGACAGCATATTTAATCCCTATAGACGCAGTTCTAGCTCTCATACTGTCACAAGTTTTGAGAACAGTCTAGCCTATGAGAAAACACGGCAGTAGGTCCAGGTTGTGATATTAACAGCCTTGTTTCTTGTATATGATACACTCATGATATTAGAGGTATTCATGGAGAAAACAGTACTGTGTGGGGATTATGACAAACTCCAATGAAGGAATTACCACACAGGCTTCTCCCACTGCCCAATCCTGTTTCTGCCCTCTCCTTTCTATAGATGTTGATCATTCATAAATATCATTCATTCCAAACACTGTCTTAAGGGCTGACCCAGAGAATCCAAACTGCAGCAGAAGGCAGAGAAATATAGTTTCCTCTGTGCCTATAGAGGAAAGAAAATGGATTTATGAATATGTAACAGGGTATAGAGCAGGGGTCCCTTGAAATATTCCCCACAAACTCCAATGCAGGAAGGGAGGAGTGGATGATATGGTGTTTAAGACACTTTGCATAACAATGGCAAGTTAATAGCTGTGCTGCTGCCCTGGACAAAAGGTGTGGGTGACTTTAAGAGTATCTAGTGACTTGTGACATAGCCAGGGGAAGCGGATGCCCCTGTGTCACAAGGAACTCTTGCCCTGACCAAAGATGGAAGCCAAAAGAAGGTAAAAGATACAGGGGAACTGGCAAAGGTAGCACACTGTAGGAGGGGCTGGATATGATGTCACACAGGAAGTTCCAGGCTGAGCATTTAACATAAGGGTGGGCTGAAAGGGAAAAGGAAGCAGTCACATGGTTTGACTGGGTATAGAGAAGGGCTCCCAGTCCACCATAAGGTCTGGTGTGTAAGGAGATGCCACAGAGTTTAGAGTAAGAGCTGGAGTAACAAAGAGGAGACCTGCTAGGCAGCCTGCCTAGAGAAGACTGTGGCAGGGCTGATGGAGCTGTGCAGGGACCTGCCCAGCTACTTGGGTTTATGAGAGATGCTTTGGGCTGAACCGAACTGTGATCAGGAATGCTCATCTGCAGACTTCTGCTTTTCTGAAAGATGTACCTCTGAGTAGCGTATTCGGAAACTGGCCTGGTTTCGCAAAGGGAGGCAGGGTTATATGTTTTGGGGTGCCTTAAAGGGAGTGGGACCTAACAGCAGAAATCCTCCATTATTCTAAATCTGTATAACCTGTAAATGAATAACCCCTTTCCTTTTTCACCAAACTCTTGCACTGGGAGTCACGCTTCTTGGTGATGGGCCATTGAACCCCACAGCTGTTCCAGAGCAGCATTGGTGGGGTTCTGCAACAAACACACAGCATAGGTTGGACTCCATCATGTGTCGCTTCCTTATCCCAGGCTTTCCAGGATCACCTCCCTCCAGTGTACTTGGGGAGCACAGTTTGTCTCATCACGTCTCATCTTCCGTCTTTTCTGTTTCGTCCTTTATTGCTCTTGGTTCTACCAATAATGGTAATAGCTATCCCTTCAGAGTTGCTGCTTTCTACGTGACAGGCACTGTCTGAATTCTTTGTATGCCTTAACTTACACAATACAAAATAGGCCTATTATTGCCCCATTTTACAGATGAGGATACTGAGCACGTTGAGGTTGAGTAATTTGCTCAAAGTCACACAATTAATAAGCAAGACCTGGGAACTGAGTCCATCAAAAGCGTTAACGTCCCCAACACTCTATTTTCATTTACTGAAATCCTTTACTATCCATTGTTGTGCCACTTTGATCTATGCTAGATTCTACCCCTGTGTTTTCCTACCCAATAGCACTGACCAAACACAATCAAAGTTATGAGAGGTTTCGTGGATGTTTGGGGTCTTACAGGGTAATTAGCAACCTTTACCTGCCACTGAAGTTCCTCATTGACTGTGACATTTTCTAAGTACCTAACTTCCTGCCATGATCTAAGATCTTCTCTCACTGTAAATTAACCATCCTGGTATAATTGCTCTCCATTTATGGGCATCTTCTCAGTTATTCAAAAAACAACTCTCAAATATTCCTGATATTTTCTAAAATATAACACAGCTTAGCCAGTGTGGCTTAGTGGATTGAGTGTCAGCCTATGAACCAAAGGGTCACTGGTTTGATTCCCAGTCAGGTCACATGCTTGGGTTGCAGGCCAGGTCCCCAGCAAGAGGTGTGCAAGAGGAAACCACACAGTGCTGTTTCTCTCCCTCTCTTTCTCCCTCCCTTCCTCTCTGTCTGAAAGTCAATAAATAAAATCTTAAAAAAATAAAATAATACAACACATTACATACAAAATAAAATAAATAATATGAAATAAAATTATACAACACATTAACACTTTGTTAGCTTTACGCTCTTTTTTATACTATATGCCATTGTAGATTGAGAAGGAGAAGGGTTGTTCTCTTTTTTTGTTGTTGTTGTTTTTTATTTTTTTTAAATTACTTTATTGTTGTTCAATTACAGTTATTTGCATCCTCTCCCTCCCC
>PVJI01016699.1:18311-37707 GCA_004026765.1 Micronycteris hirsuta | reverse complement strand
TTGTCCATGTGTCCTTTATAGCAGTTCCTGAATACCCTTCTCCCCCTTCTCCCCTTCCCCCTCCCCTCTGGTTACTGCCAGAATGTTCTAAACTTCAATGTCTCTGGTTCTATTTTGTTTCTCTGGTTGTATTTTGCTTGCTTACCTCATAAGCATCTTGGCTGTGGCTGATCTAACTTTCCCGGTAGCTGATCTGGCCTCGGTGCCTTTGCTCCTGAGTCCTCATACAACATCTTTTAACGTTTCATATAGTAGAGGCTGCATGATGATGTACTCCTTGAACTTGACCTTATCTGGGAAGCACTTTATCTGCCCTTCCATTCTAAATGAGAGTTTTGCTGGATAGATTATTCTTGGTTGTAGGTCGTTGCTTTTCATGATTTGAAATATTTCTCTCCAGCCCCTTCTTGCTTGGAAGGTCTCCTTTGAGAAATCCGCTGACAGTCTTATGGGGATTCCTTTGTAGGTAACTGTCTCCTTTACTCTTGCTGCTTATAAGATTTTCTCCTTATTCTTAATCTTGCGTAATGTAATTATGATGTGCCTTGGTGTGTTCCTCTTTGGGTTCCACTTCTTTGGGGTTCTCTGAGCTTCTTTGATTTCCAGGAAGCCTATTTCCTTTGCAAGATCTGGGAACTTCTCGTTCATTATCTGTTCAAAAATATGTTCAATTTCTTGGTGTTCCTCTTGTCCTTCAGGCAGCCCTATGATCCAGATGTTGGGTCATTTACAGCTGTCTCTGAGATTCCTGAGACCGTCCTCATTTTTTTGAATTCTTGTTTCTTCCTTCTGGTCCACCCCATTGGTTTGAGTCTCAGCTTCCTTTTTTTCCCTATTGGTTCCCTGTAAATCTTCCTCCATTATCTTTATCGTGTTCTTCATTTGTTCATTTATTTGCGTCCACCTTTCTTCTGGTTTTGTTAGCATTTTGATTACTAGCATTTTAAACTGTGCATCTGATAGGTTGACTATGTCATCATCTATTAGTTGTAATTTATTCTGATCTTTCATTTTGGCCATTTTCATTCTTTTTATCTTGGTGCACTTGTCAGATCACCGGTGCTGGCAACCTGGGTCGCCTTTTTGGTGATGTTTCCTCTGGGGGCGGGGCCTGGGAGGGGGCAATGGCGTCTGCCGATCATCACTGGCTCCCATCCCCCTCCGCTCCCTAGTTCGCCACTGCCTTTTCCCGTCAGCCTCGGCCCTGCTGGCTTCCACTGGCGTCTCCGGAAACATAGCTGGCTTGCAGGATTCACCCATTGCTCAGGGTCATGTTTTGTTTAGGCGCTCGCGGCGCGAGCCCCTCTGTGCAAACGGCCTCTCCCTCCGCTCCTCCGCTCACTTCTGCCCCACTTACCGGCCTGGATGTTCGTCTTCTCCAACCTCCTGGGTGTTGGAATTCACTTCAGTTCGTTTCTGTCCGTTCTGGTTGTATAATTTTTCGCTATTGCGTTCGTTGTTTAGACACTCTGGATGTGCGGGCGGCGAGTGCGTCCACCTACACCGCCATCTTGGCGGAAGTCCTTGCCCTCCTTGCTCTTGAGGACACTGCCTGCATGCTGCAGAGCCACTTTCAGGAGGCCAGAGATGACTTGGCCTGCAAGGGGATGTACTTCTGACACCCTAACCCCATTCCAAGGTAACAGCCCTCCCTCCTATTCCCCATTAAAGAGCAAGTTTACTTTAAAAAAAACAAACAAACAATCCCCCAAACTGCCTTTATCTCTCAACTTCACCACAGAATGAAAATAATATCTACTCCTACTCACTACACCCATTTGCAATTATGTATGCATATGTGAAAGTCTGTGTACTCCATGAGGGGAGATGTTATGGAAATACAGGAAATTGCTTATTACCTTCCCAAGACAGAAGTAGATTTGGCCTGAAATTCAACCTGAAGTATATTGCCTTGAGCTTTCATCTAAATATCACAGTTTCTCAGGACTACGTGCAAACAACTTTCCCGAGAAAATGTTGCATTGGAGGCCAAACTGTATTTAGCATTTCTAAAATATACTTCAGTTCCAACAACTGAGGAAACTGGTATTGTTAATTTGTGTATATCCAATATTCTTTACTGTCAGAGTTGTTTGGAGAAACCTTGCCACAGTTCTCTTTCTGTTTCAGATAGATTTTAGTTGGCCAATCAGTTTTGTAAAGTCTTGGCCCAATCTTGTATCTCTACATTTTTCTTTCCAAAACAATATGCTGCACTGCTATGGAGAGGTGGGCATTGTTATGCTTGTTTTACAAGTGGAGAAACTGAAATACAGAGAGGCAGAGTGACTTGCCTAAGATCATACAGCAAGTTGATGTCAGGTTCAGGACTAAAACTCCAATCTATAAAGACTCAGCCTAGCACTATTTCTATTAAATGTTACTTATATCATAGTTGATATCACAGCACATATGGTATATAGGCTTTTAAAGATTTTGAGGTATATATAAAAGACAGATACTATTTGCTGATAAGAAAACAGACCTATGTTTTAAAACTAGAAATTATTAACTGGAACATGTATAGCTCATAATTTAGTTTTTTTCCCCTGCACAGCCACAAATGGAATCACAGGGAAGTCTGCTGCCCATTAGATGGTGAGCCTGAATTTGCAGGACACTCAGAAGTGTGAAAGATGATTCTTGTGGCATATCTATGCTTTGCATATACCTTTGAAGAAAGATATCAAATATGAGAGTGGGAAATACATTTGGAGCTTGTTTATTATGGAGGTCAGCAAAAATGTTCTGTTAAGGGCCATACACGGTGGGGCAAAAGTAGGCTTGCAGTTGTGAGTTCACAAAACGCAGAGGGTTTTTGTGTATCATTTTTTATTAATTATTGTATTATTTTCCATATGAACCACTGTAAACCTACATTTGTCCCACCCTGTGTTTTTGGCTTTGTAGACTCTATGGTCCCTGTAGCCATTACTCAACTCCTTTCTTGTAGAACTAATAGACAGCATGTAAAAAAATACACATGGCAGAAGGCCAAATTTTCCCTGCAGAGCATAGTTTTCTTACCCCAATCTAACACAAGTGGTTTTTCAACTTTGTTCCTTGAAACCTGAGACATCAGTGGAGGCATCTGGTGGCCACTGTGGGAGCCAAAGAAGAGGCCTGGAAGAGCATTCCTCATTCCAAATTCAATCCTTTAAGCTCTTTAGTATATTGAAGTTCTGCATAAGTTTTTATTTCAAGACATGGTTCCATGGAAAAATTAAAAGGTTGAAAGTTACAGATCTAGTCCAATCTTATTTTTCAAAGGCAGAATCTAAGGCTCAAGAGTGGTTGAAGGATGACCTATGGTAATCCAACTTGTGAATATCAAAGCAGGGATTAAATTTGGGTTTCCTGACTCTTGAGTTAGTGATTTTGGGAGGAAAGTGATTTTTCTTATATTTTCTGAGATGGAATGTACCTTAAAAATTGGCCTTCATGCCTTTCAAAGTGGTGTGAATTGCATTCTGTTAACTCAAAAGCAAAATAGGAGGAGGAACAGACTAATGTGGAGACCCAGTCATAACAACAATGGGTGTGTGTGTGTCTACAGCCAAGTACTAGCTAAAGAAAGAACTACAATTCAATGGAAGTAAGGTGGTGGTGAAATTAACCTAGGTGATGCTATCTTAGAAAACAAAAGGACAATTATTCTTTGTTTGTATGGTTATCTGGAGGGGAACACTGAGGGCCAACCTTATATGTATTTGTTCCTTTTGAGTATTTCAGTACATGCCTTCTGGTTCCTGTTGTTGTAGACCACACGAAATGGAGTATATGTGGTCTGTCCAGAAGGTATCCAGCCATGTAAAATGAAAAATAGGGACATTTCTTGAAGAACATACAAGATACAAGAAACACTGTACATAGGACAATGATGCCTCAGTCCCCTTCAAAGTAGGCACCTTGGGACCTCACAGTTCTCCCAATCACCATCAGCTGCCTTGTCATATTTTCCTGAGTCTCATCAATGGTCTGAAATCTCTTCTCTTTCAAAGGTGATTTTAATTTTAGGGAAAGCCGGAAGTCACAGAGTGCCAAATCTGGGCTATAGGGGGGCTGAGTCACCTGGGTGATTTCATGTTTCACAAAAAAATCTCTGCACGAGATGTGATGCATGAGCGGGTGTGTTGTGATTTAGCTGCCAATCATCAGTTGCCCATACCTGTGGCCTTCTGAATAGTTTGGATGGAGGAATGTTCAAGCAAAATTTGATGCAAATTTGTTGCTCTATTTTCTCAGTCATTTTGAATGCGACAGCCACACAGTACATATTCTCACTCAATGGCATCTACTGCCCCCACTAACTAGTCCAGTGGTCATAATTGTTCAGGCATGCACATTCCAGTCCACTGTCCTTGGCTGTCAGGGTACATTGATGTCATACAACCCATTTTCACTAATTTAACAATAGCTGGGCTTTTCCCAGATGGACCTCATATATATTGTTGACTAGTTTTTTACTCTAATAAAAGATCTCTAAATCCAGCTTATCCCATGGTGCTTCTATACTTCTTTAGTACAACAATGATCTGAAATGTTTCAAGGAGACTGGGAACCAGAGCTTTTCTGGCTTTACCTCATATGGGTTGGCTCATCCTACTTAGAGAAGTTTATCTCAGGCTGGTGTGCTCTGTGAATAAGTAGACCACACTGCCCATTTCTAATTTCTCATTGCAAATCCAAAGTCTACATGTGGCATGTCTTGTTTTGTAAATTTTCTTTTCTATTGAAGGACTTCAGCTTGTTGGCAAATGTTTCCTTTGAGTTAAGTATTTTTCAGTTAAGGGACATTCATTCAGCTTAGTAGAGCTGATTTGCCCTTATACTCTGTGGTGGGGAAGTGTCTAGCTTCTTGGAAGCCTTACCAGTGAAGTTGGATAGGTTATGTGATCACCTAATATTAGGCATCAACAGGTACATTTTCATGTCACCAAGAGCTAATAATTTTCTCGATCATTTATTCTAAACTTCCTGTTTAAGAAAAACCCACCAATTTCTAGATTGATAATTAATTGTTCCTCCAGTGTATAAATACCACTTCCAAAGGAAGAATTTTATTTTAGGCCAACAGTGTTACTTAGTTAGCAGAGTGCCAAAATGACATGGATTTAATCCAGCCACATTAACCAGACATTCAAACGTTTCCTCACCAGGTTTTTCTTGTAAAGAAGTTGTAAGTATGTGCTAAACAACATAGGCTTCTTAAAAATGTTTCATGACTGCATTCAATATTCATGCTCCGTATAAGTAACTCCAAAGACCTTAAGATTTATGCAATATGCACATTAAGGATATAAAAATAAAGTAAGCTGTTGGAGATTGGGGGACAGCCATATTCCCATTTTAGAACTTAATGCAGAATTTAGTGCCAAAAAGAATGACTGACTAAATAATCTTGGTGACTGAATCATCAGCTTTTTCTCATACCAGAGAAGTTCAACTCACGGTAGTAGGAGGATGGCCATTCCATTATCTAATGAGCACCATACCTGAACTTGAAGCCTATAACTATCCAATGTGAAGGGCAGGGTATGAAACTTTTTTTTTCAGGATAATTCAGGCTGTATAACATTCAGGAAAAGTGTCAAAATGTTTGTATATATACATTATCTGAATTGGTACTGGGGCATAGGTTGACTGATATCAAAAAAGCTGGATTTATCACAGCTTGATTGATCATCCTGGTGGTAGAAGTGATGAGGGAGGCAGAGACAATTAAAGGTCTATGTCTCATGCAGTGAAGTTTCTAGTGTTCTGTTATTTGTCACATGAAGAACACTTCGGGAAGTGTGAATATTTAGCTTTGAGAAGAGTCAACTCAGCGAATTAGAGAGAGATGACTTCATACTGGATGCACTATTATGGAGAAGGAACAGCCTTGTTTAGTTTGAGCCCACAGGGAAGAAGGATTGCTAATGAATGTGTCAAAGGACAAAAATATTAGAAAAAATATAAAGTTAGCACTTTTTAATGAAGTGACAAGGGTTGAGAGAAGCTTTTGGAGATAGTGAGTTTAGTGATTTTTTCCCTTTCCTATGCAAGAATCAATGGGCCATCTTCTTGGAAAGATATTGGTAGAGAGGATTTAAATGCTTACTGCATGGATGAGTGGCTGAAAACCATTTTACTTTCAGAGCTTAAGAAGCTAAGGATTCATTTACAAATTGCTCCATTCTCTACTTTCTTTGCTTAGGTGGACAATGCTTACAAAGTATTAAAAGAACGTTTATATGCTACTTGCCCACAGGGATGGGGCTGTCATCAACATTTTCCCCTTAAACTGTTTGTGTCCCGAGTACTAAACCTTAATGTAACCCAAATTATTTGTTAAGAAAAATGGAAGACATTCCAAGTTACCTTGAAATAGGCCACGATCTTCAAGGAAATAGTTGCCAGGTAGAGTGAGTTCATTGCAAAATCCATCAGGTTCCACCAGTCATGGATGTATTCAGTAAATCCACCATCCCACATTTCCTTAATCTCCCCCCAAATGAAACCTGATGAATGGAAGGAAAAGGTGCATTTCTTCTCAGGGTCAGAATAGTCATCATAGTCATTATAGTAGGATTACCCCAAGTAACGAAAGATGAAAAAGTGAATCAATTGCGGTCAGTGGCATAAAGCCCCTAGAGATAGCAATCATTACCTATTTTTCTTTTCTATCTTGCCTCCCAGTCTTGAACTTAGCACACCTGATAGACTTTACCTGAATATGCACATATGTTATACTTTTCTGGCTACTACTCACTTTGAGCATTATTACTATAGTTACTGGAATGCTGTTATAATTTTGGATGCCAGATTCTGCCAACTTCCCACTTTAGAGTGGGAGTAATTTGATCAGTAAATTAATTTGGTCAATATTATCTCATAGTCCTTAGTTTCCAATATGTTCTTGGGGGAAATGTCTCAATGAGTTTTGAAGTGAGCAAGCCTACCATGGAACAAAATACTCGATGACAGGGCTGGAGCCAGGCAGTGGGGACCAAAATAATTTAGAATCCTCTTTTATCCTCTCTCTTCTTATCATGTGGTGACTTCATGGATTCTGCTTGATAACATAGATGCCTTAGAATGTGGAAAGCAGTAAAGGGTATGGCTATAATCTAAGGCAGTGCTTCTTGGACTTTAAAGTGCATGTGAGTCATCTGTGAATGATGTTCAAATGCAGATTCTGATTCTATAGACCCAGGGTGGGACTTGATATTCTGTATGTCTAAAAAGCTCTATGTGATGCTGATATTGCTGGATTGGGGTCCATTGTTTGAAAAGCAAGGACTTAGAGGATGGCAATGCATTAGAGAATCCAGTGCAATCTAATTATGCTTAGAGACTACTGGTGAGGCTGCTTTTATCATGAATTGTGTGAATTTCCCAGGTTCCCCTCCTGATTGTAAAATCAGTATCCAAACAGTATGTCTACTCTGAAAAAGTACCAGGATTGTGTGGGGTAGCCATGAGAAAGCGATAGATCCATGTGCCCCCTCTCCCAGCTATGGGAAAGAGGGCACTGAATAGACTGATTAGCATGTGCCTTGCCTAACTTACCTGAGGCCCATCCTGACTGACACTTGGCTTTCCTTCTAAACCCACTGACAAACATCTTTCTTGTCTTTGATGATGTTAGGTTAGCAGAAACAACCCCTGGGAGCATTGCCAATCTCACTGTAAGACAGGCAATACTGAGTGACCAGGGTCTAGGAAAGAAGGAATTACATTTCTGAGAGTCCTAGCAAAGGGCTATCCCACTGCACAGAGAGAAGCTGCCTTAGTTCAGGGCCAGTAAAACTATATATTTCAGTAGCTTCTTTTGACAAGACCAGCAGTCAATCTGGCCATACCCTGGTCTGTTTGACTCACCAAGAACCCAAGGCAATATCATCCATTCCACGACAGTTGGGGGAGGCCCCTGTACATGAAGGTCTGTCCTGACGATGTGCTGAGAAGCCAGGAGAAGCATGAAGAGGAAGGTCAGATATGATGCTGTGTGACAGATAAACTTGATAAAGGGTTTCTTGATGAATAGACCGAGGTTGCTCCTGGGTGAGATCAGATAAGCTATAGACAGCATGGGAAACAGGAACCCAATGGTCATGCAGGTCAGAAGCTTGACTACCCAGTGTTTCCTCCGCCATCCAGGGAAGCCATCATACCACAGAGTGGCAAGCAACTGTTGGCAATTGGGCTGAGCAACAAACTGGGGGAAAAAGAGAAAAATTTAGGCATCTGAGATGACCAGGAGGCAGTCTACATTCATAATATCTTTCCTAGTTTATAGCCAGCTGCATGGCCAATTCCCCAAAGTGGCCTGATTTCCAGGTTCCCATGAATGGATCTAACGCAAGAGACAGCTCTACATGTCAAGACTAGATCTTCCTCAGGATTATTTGTTTCATGTATTAAACAAAGTCACTCTGTTTGGTTTGTGCTCTGACATGCCTCTCTATTCCCCTTCCCATCATATTACAGAAATGATTCCTAAAAGCTGGGTCTGCATCAAAATCACTGATGGAACATTAAAAAATTCGTATCCCAGGGAGACCACAGGCTGACTAAATGAGCCTCTTTTTTTGTGTGTGTGTTTTTTTTGGGGGGGTAGAGTCTGAGTAGCTGTTTTATAAAGTTCTCCTGTGAATTTATATGTCTTTTAGCAGATAATCATGGGGATATTTCATTTCAAATGGATTTACATTTATTCATTCCCCTAGCCTATGTAACACATCAACAAATGTGCACTTTGGGCAAACACAAACTGGCTGGGAATCAGCTCATGCCTGTGGCTACGGTTTAGAATGGAAATGAATTTCCTCTTTGATTTTGTGTTTTTTCTCCTTTGGTTCTGAGCACCACTTGGTTGGCTAGCAATGAATCAGGTTGTTACTTTGCCATTTATTTAACACCTTCTCCGGTCAAGACATGTAAAGGAAAAAAAATATATTTTGGGGCCAATATTACAACATGTATACAACTCCGATGGGCTTTTACTTAAAATCAGTCTACAAAGTGTCAGTGATTAAATAAATCTGAGCTGGATGAATCTTGGCAGGACCCTCTGTCTCTAAAACCTTCTTTCCTTAGTGTATGTAGGGGAGTGAACTCTGGTAGCTAAGTCAAGTCTCTTAGGAGTTACAACTACGAAGTGTTCTTAACATAGTCAGGTTAACTACCATCTATTGAGCTTTTATAGTGTGCCGGGCACTGTGCCAGATTTTCACATATATCATCTCACAGCAACCCCTAAAGGCAGATATTAGTATTATACCCATTTTACAGATGATGGGACTGAGCCCAAGTTTACATTCTTTGAAAGTGGTGGAGCCAGTATTGGAGCACTAGCTTGGCTGACCAAGGTGATAAAAAAATCCATGAATGGTATGGTCTGAGACCTGCAAAAAGCTGATATTCCCAGTATCTTACCCAGTGGCCTCACTACAGTGATTGAAATGCCCATATCACTTATTATTTTGGGTTAAGGCATTGGAGTTATATTTATGTTTTTAGGATTTAGTAATATATGAAGCTAGTATCTATTATTAAGAGTTTAGCCCTGGCTGGTGTAGCTCAGTGGATTGAGCGTGGGCTGGGAACCAGAGGGTCCCAGTTCGATTCCCAGTCAGGGCACATGCCTGGGTTGCGGACCAGGTCCCCAGTGAGGGCCACGTGAGAGGCAACCATACATTGCTATTTCTCTCCCTCTCTTTCTCCCTCTCTTCCCCTCTCTCTCTAAAAAAAAAAAAAGAGTTTAAAGTAACTATATTATATTAGCTAATTATCTGGCTATAAGGGTCCTGCTTACCAGCAAAGCCCAGAAGCTATGAGGCCCTCCTAGATCTGGGCTCCTGACTAGAAGCTAGTAAAAGCAAGAGGAGCAATGCTAAGAACATGAGGGAAATCCTGAAGATCTTAGCTGTGTGGTTTATCCCCAGGCCAGATCTTTATGAGACCCACATTTTCAACCTGCTCAAATCTTTTCTTCATAAACCTCCTAGGGCCCTCACTGCAGTTGTTTTTTTCCTCTGCAAAGCTTCATTTCTGCAAAGCTTCATTTCTCCAATGCTCCCAGGCAAGAACTGAAAATTAACAAGCTATAGCTTTTTTTTTTCCCCTTTGACACCAAGTTGTGTTTTAAGCTCAATAGCTCTTTGCCCCTCCAAAGGATAATTCTTGATAGGAATAAAGTCAGGTTCTATTGGAAGGAGCCCCCCCCCCCCGACAACTAGCAAACCACTTTCAATTAATCTCAGCAGAGGTCTGACTTCACTCATTCAGTGAAGACAATCATCTCTCACCAGTCTATTTTATGCAACTTTTGTTTCTACAGCTGTCTAAATAATCACGTGGTTTGTGCCTGATTCACATGCTGAACCTAAGGCAGAACAGAATTTGACTCATTCATTGCCAAGGACGTACAAGACCAATATAATTGAATTTAGGCGTTTCAACGAGTATTTCTATGCAGTTGCTCTTGTGCCCAGTTCTGTGTGGCACATGGGGAGAGGGTTACAACAAGAGAGACTGACAGTGATTCTGGCCTGCAGGATCTCTTTGAGAGACCAGTGAAACTCATGTAAAGCAAGTAACAGGACAATGCTATTTGTGCTCAGAGACCTTCACAAGCAGTACAAATGGTAAAAGTGTCAGGTTCCCACATGGTTGGCTCTCACAGACCAGTGAAGGCCACTCCCCTCCAAATCAAGATTTTGTTAGTAAAGACATTTAAAAAATGTCCGTTTCATCTCCTGTTACCACCATTTTGTAAAAGGATAGGTCAGAATAAAATCTAGTCATGCAAACTGGATCCACTTACCATTAGGAAAAGCTGACTACTTTATTATCATGCACCCTAACTCAGAAATTCAGGGCATTCAGAGATGGGAAAAATCAGCAGGCACTAGAGTCAGAAAGAAAAGCTGCAGAGAATCATTAAATCAGAGAACCTCACTTCCTCTGTAAGCAAGCCTTCCCTGATTGCCCCAGCCAGAGATCCCTCCTGGAGCCCAGACCACTTTGCTTCTTCCTTGTGATACCTCTTAGAGCCTGTCTCATGATACACTTACTTACATGTAGAATCCATGACTTGGCCTTCTTACAATGATAAGTGTCTGAAGGGGAGGGGCAATTTTGTATGTTGTATGACATTTCATACCTCAAAGGGCTTTGCAGGCATTAACTGTATTTGTTAAAATGATAAATTCCTCCTCTGTGGCTCCTTGTTAAATTTCAGACCTGAATATTCAGCTGCTCAGGGAAAATTTCAAACACATAATCCAACAGAATTCTTTTCTGCCAAAGTCCCCAAAGACATGCACACACACAGAGGATTCTCTTTTCACCTTGCAGTTGTGTTCTTTTTTTTTTAAAGTATGTCTTTTTTTTAAATTTATTTATTTTAGAGAGAGGAAGGGAGGGAGACAGAGAAGGAGAGAAACAGCAATGTATGGTTGCCTCTCACACGGCCCTCACTGGGGACCCGGCCCGCAACCCAGGCATGTGCCCTGACGGGGAATAGAACTGGGACCCTCCGGTTCCCAGCCCGCACTCAATCCACTGAGCTACACCAGCCAGGGCTGCATGTTGTGTTCTTTCAAAGCATGTCTCTAGTAGTACTCATAATAGTCACAGATTAAATGTATGCAGGACTTCTTATGTTTTGGGTACTTTTAAAGTGCTTTGCATATATTAACAAACCCAGAAGTTTGGTTTTTTAATATATATAAATTTCAAGTCGTATTTTTTCCAATTCTAAATGTAATAGATAATCATTATTTAAAATTTAGAAAATATGCAGAAGTTTGAAGAAGGAAACTTAAAGCCCATTACCAAGAGGCCAAGTGACTTTTGTGCTCTCCCTCTCTGCCCTCCTACTCTGTCTCTTGTCCTCCATGAATGTGCGCGCACACACTGTGCTGATGGCAAAGTTTTATAGGCTCTTGCCAATTAGTATTGCTTCAGGAGCATTTCTTATCTCACTAAATACTTTTCACAACATTTCTGCTCCTTACCCACTCTGAGAATATGGAGCACTCCTGTTGTGGCCCAACCCCCACCCACACCTCCATCCCACCCCTCTGGCCTTGCTTTTGACTCTCTCTTCTCATTGGTAATATATTTACACCCACTTTACAGATGAGAAAACTGAGGGTCAGAGAAGTTAAATTGTAATAATGATAACAATTATCAATTGAGTGCCTACTGTGTGTCAAGCACTGTTAGTAAGTTCTCATTTCAGAGTAGTGAGCTAGGGATAGGTTTCCCTGGTTATTGTTTGAGCTCCCACTCTCTGAGGAAGCAATGAAAAATGAAGGAAAGTCCCCTGGTAGGAGCAGAGAATCTGGGGGTGGTAGATACCCTCTTGAGAAGTAAGCCTTATTGTGAGGCAGAGGAAAAAAAAAGCCAGTAGCAGTGAGCTTCCAGTCCCACATTTAGTCACTTACCTGGGTATTTTCAGATGATTTGAAATTGTTGAGTGTGTACAAAAGTGCAATAGGTGAGATTGGAAATAAGGTCACCTTGACATGTTTAACATTCAAAGGTTTGTAAAAAAAATACAGACCTGTTGTTCTGGGAAGTAATTGGCAATGAGTTATCTTTGTGTGTTCCCTAAAAGAGATCAACTGACTTCAAGCTGGGGAACTTACAGCTGTAAACACTTCTTCTTTTAGTTCATGTGGAGGAAAAGAATATCTGGAAGGTGAGAATGAATCCACCCCCCACCCCCACCCCAGGGAGAAGATGAGGAGGGTTTTAAAGGAAAATTGAGTTCCAAGCTATGGCAAGATCTGAGATGAGGCCCTTACTCCGTAGTTTGAAAAGATCTACTGATCTTTCCAGAACTTCCTTATGCTCCCTCAGTGAATGGCTACACATTGGAATAGGCCCAACTTTCATTGTATCACATGTCAAAAGATAGCTGGGTGTGTATAAGGGTGTATTTAAAAAGCCAGCCAACAGAAATGATCAGCAATATTAGAATGAATTTTGTTGGTTTGTTTTGTAGTTGCTAATTAAGCTGGGCTCTGATGAGGAGAAAAATGCTCAAAAAGTAAATTAGTGGCGAAATTTCTTGAAGAGGAAGAAATGTTTAGAACATCTTTCTTCTCTCACCATTTCAGTAATCTGCTGAGTCATACTCTCACAAAATGATTCAGCTTTTTATCACTGCAGCAGAAATTTGAGACAAAGAATAGGTTTTGGCAAGTAGTTTAGGCCCATATTATGAGTGGAAGTAGTCCCTACATATCACATGTAGTCTCTAACACAATTTGATACTTTTCTACCCACATAACTAATCGATGGAGATTATATTAAAAGATTTTTTAAATTTATTTTTACACAGAAGGCAAGGGAGGGAAAAAGAGGGAGAAAAACATCATTGTGTGGTTGCCTTTCACATAGCCCTCACTGGGGACCTGTCCTGCAACCCAGGCATGTGCCCTGATTGGGACTTGAACTGGCGACCCTTTGGTTCGCAGCCCACACTCAGTTCACTGAGCTATGCCAGCCAGGGCTGATAGAGAATATTTTAAAAAGGAGATGCCTGTTTACCCAGGTATTACTGAGACACTTTGTATTCAGCTGGCTGCTGTTGCAATTAGCTAACAGACATGGTTCCTGAGATGGGATACCAATATCAATGGCAACCCAGGTGCAAATACATAATGTAAGTCAACTGGCAATCATACCTCTATTTTCAAACTAGAGCTAAGCCTCACTAATTTAACTAAATAAAGGAAGGTGAAGCTAGATGCTGAAAACTCTGGTTTATAGCACATTATTTAAAATATAATCTTTCATTTTCAAGTATACACAGTATTCAGAATTAGCTAAATGGGCTTTTCTGGCAGATGTTATAATTCTCCTGTGTTGGAGGTGATGGGCTCTGAAAGCATCCAGTGTGGCTGAATTATGTCCAACGCAATGGCTTGTTCTAGTCATGAAATAGCAGCAGAGGGCAATGGGAGCTCAATTTCTACTCCAAAAGGGGCATTGTAGAAGGAAAAATGGGAGACTGTATTGGAAAACTTCTCACCAGGGAGAAGCAGAGAGCAATTGATCAAGCTAATGATACATCTGAGCAGAGGGGAAATATAATGAGCCAAGAGGCAACCGATTCAGATGGCATAAGTCTTTGAGAGCTGGGTTCCATGGCAGTACCAACCCCACTGCTGGAAGGATGCTACAGGTACACTTTCCACAACCCCTATTCAAAAACTCTTGGGACCAGATGTGTTTTGGAATTGTAAATTTGTCCGATTTTAGAACAGCAATATGCTGTCTGTGCCATATAGTATGTAACACTCACAGTGGAGTTTGAGGCAGCACTCATAATCAGGGTTGCCAAATTTAGCAAATAAAAATGCAAGGCATCCAGTTACATTTGAATTCATACAAATAGTGAATAATTTTTTAGTATAATTGTGTTCCGAATACTGTAAGAAACATACTTATACTAAAAATGTATTCATTGTTTATCTGAATTTCAGTTTTCACTGGATGTCCTGTAATATATCTGGCAATCATACTATAATCAAATACATTAATATTTCGGCAGTGAAACCTATGAATGCTTAGTCTCAATGGGATAAATCAGGACCATAAATTTCCTCACAACAGTTTATATCACTTTTCTGCTACATAAGGTTTGATAGAAATTTTATTATTTTTTTCTTTTGGTTTTCAGAACTTGGTAGATTTTAGAATTGTGGACCTGTAATCAAGAAAACAATGGCAAGATCTATGGTGAGATGTGTTCATGCCTTCAGTGTATCTAGTTCTTAAGGACCAAGTTCCCCACCCCTCTCTTTAGATTACAGGATGTGTTTAAATAGTGCAGCTCCTGAAGGACTGCAGTGAATGGGAGATGAAATAAGGTATGCCCAAATATTTTTCACAGTTTCAAGAAATTTTGGCTGGAGGTTTCATGACCTGCTGTGAGCTGCTCACTTCCTTTGCAATTTTCAGCATGAAATGAAAAAAGGAGATGGAGGAAGCTTAACTCCTCTCTATAATAAATAACTCATTTTGAAAACATATTTATTGAACTCTGACTCTGATTTGGCTTCTGATTTGTAGTGAGACTAGGGGCAAGTGTTTGTGTTTTGGTCTTTATCTGTGCTACGGTAATTCCATCACCCACCATGCCTTCCTCATAAGGATGACATGATGATCAAATAGATCATGGATGACAAAGTGCTTTGAAACATCCTCAAAATGGAAGATGGCATTTCCCATACATATTTGTTAGCTTAACAGTGCAACATAGGCTGAAAATACAAAGATATTTCTAACATGGTAGAGCACTAGCATGGTCTTTGTGGTCAGACAGAAGGACCTGGGTTAAAATTTCAGCTCCACCACTTCCTGGCTGGGTGACCTCAACAAGTTACTTAATCTCTCTGTCTCTGAATTTCCCCATCTGAAAAATGAAGATTGTACTAGTAACCCATGCTATAGGTCATTATGAAGATAAAGAGAGTTAATTTAGCCCCTGGTAACAAGTCATTTTTTATCATAGATTATTGTAAATATTAGATGAAGAAGCAATCAATTAGCTATTTTCATAATTACAGCTATTATTATAAGATGGAAAATTGTTGCTTCTTGGATAGTCTTGAAATGACTACATAAGTGACTTGACAGATCTCGAATTTGCACGCCTCAGCACTTCTTCCATTATCAATTCCTCTGAATGTTCTGAGGGTGTGTTTTGTCATGCCAATTATTGGATTGGAATTCTGGAAAGGAGACTGAAGGTGATGGTAGTAGGGTTAGGGATAGAGGGCAGAGAAGAATAGTGCATTGAAGAGGTACATCCAATTTGAATCGGTACAGTGCTGATTGTACAGTCAGATCCTATAAATAACTCTAACACATCTCACAATGAAAAAGTGAACTATTATGCAAGACACATTTTAGAGGAAGGGAGGCAACTTGGTAGATAAAAAATTTTTCATTGAGAAAGACTGGCAAATCAGTATTGCAAGAAGGATGATTTTTTTCAGGGCTGGATGACAAGGAGAGGTATTTCAGGTGTTTCTTAAAGCTAGATGGAAGATTCCATGAGTATGGTTTTAGCTCAAAGCAGTAAACTTGCTTCAAGTGACTTTCAGTGGATGAATATTCAGGGGTGTGATCTAGAGAGACCAGTGCAACATGGCTCCTGTTTGCTTAACAAAAGCCAAGAACAGGATGTTCTGCACTTTCCTGCCCATGCAACCATCCCTCATTCTCTTACAACTTCCCCCTTTACTCCACATTCTCTCTGTCTCTCTCTCTGTCTCCCTCTCTCTCAGAAAACAGGGACCCTCAATGTTAGAAGGGTTTAAAAAAATCCTCACACAAGGATATGTTCATTGATTTTAGAGAGGGAGGAAGGGATAGAGCGAGAGATCCAAGAGAGAAACATCAATTGGTTGCCTCCCATAGGCGCCCCGACTTGGGATAGAACCCACAATCCAGGTACGTGCCCCAACCAGGAATTGAACCTGCAACCTTTTGGTGTAGGGACAATGCTCCAATCAACTGGCCACCCGGCCAAGGCTTGAAGGGCATATAAAAAGTCACTTTCCTTCTGCTTCTAGGCAGGACCACTCTGAAGCCAGTTCAATTAAGCCAGCAACATTTACTGAGCACCTATTCTGGCCAGGTACTTGGGACACAGACATGACTCCAGTGGCTCCTATTCCTGAAGGAAACACTTAAAAAATAATGATACAATTATATTCCGGCCCTCCCATGAGAGGGGGTTCCCAGGGCCTGACGAGAACTGCATTGAAACCAGGAGACTTTCTCACTAAGGACTAAAACAGGAATGTAAACACAAAAGAACAAGGTTTGTGTAGCTGAAGGGAGAATAAAAGGAGCTCGAATCCTGAGGGAGTAATTATAGCTTCTATATATCAAGACCATTGAGGCCCTAGGGTCTGATTTTATTTAAAAATACATTTTAAATTTATTTTTAAGTATATTTGATTGATTATGCTATTACAGTTGTCCCATTATTTTCCTCCCCTTTATCTCCACTCCACCTTGTAACCAGCCACCCTACAGCATTCCCCTCCCCACCCCCCGACTTAATTCATCTCCATGGGTTGTACATAAAAGTTCTTTGGCTTCTCTATTTCCTATACTATTATTTTTTAAAGTATATTTTATTGATCATGCTATTACAGTTGTCCTAATTTTTTTCTTGCATTTATCCTCCTCCTCCCTGCATTGCCCGCCCCAACCTCCAGCATTTCCCCTTCTCCTTAATTCATGTCCATGGGTTGTATATATAAGTTCTTCGGCTTCTCCATTTCCTACACTATTCTTAACCATTCCCTGTCTATTTTGTAACTATCACCGATACTTCTTATTCCCTGTGCCTTTTCCCAATTCTCCTCCTCCCCCTCCCTGCTGACAACCCTCCATATGATCTCCACTTCTGTGATTCTGCTCCTGTTCTAGTTGTTTGCTTAGTTTTTGATTTTTAGGTTCCGTTGTTGATAGTTATGAGTTTGTTGTCATTTTACTGTTCATAGTTTTGGATCTTCTATTTCTTAGATAAGTCCCTTTAACATTTCATGTAATAAGGGATTGGTAATGTTGAACTCCTTTAACTTGACCTTATCTGGGAAGCACTTTATCTGCCCTTCCATTCTAAATGATAGCTTTGCTGGATAGAGTAATCTTGGATATAGGTCCTTACCTTTCATGACTTGGAATACTTCTTTCCAGCCCCTTCTTGCCTGTAAAGTTTCTTTTGAGAAATCAGCTGACAGTCTTATGGGAACTCCTTTGTATGTAACTCTCTCCCTTCCTCTTGCTGTTTTGAAGATTCTCTCCTTATTTTTTAACTTGGTTAATGTAATTATGATGTGCCTTGGTGTATTCCTCCTTGGGTCCAACTTCTTTGGGGCCCTTGAGCTTCCTGGACTTTGTGGAAGTCTATTTCCCTTGACAGATTAGGGAAGTTCTCCTTCATTATTTTTTCTAATAAATTTTCAATTTCTTGTGCTTCCTCTTCTCCTCCTGGCACCCCTATGATTAGGATGTTGGAACATTTAAAGTGTTCCCAGAGGTTCCTCAGCCTCTCCTGATTTTCTTGTATTCTTGTTTCTTCATTCTGTTCCAGTTGGATGCTTCTTTATTCCTTTTGTTCCAGATTGTTGATTTGAACCCTGGTTTCCCTCCCTTCACAGTTGGTTCCCTGTATATTTTGCTTTGTGTAGCCTTCATTCCTTTCTTTCTTCATTTTGCAACCAAGCTCGATAAATTCTGTGAGCATCCTGATTACCAGTATTTTGAACTCTGAATCAGATAGGTTGTCTATCTCCTTGTAGCTTAGCTCTTTTTCTGGAATTTTGGTCTCCTTTTTCATTTGTCCCATATTTCATTGTCTTGGCTCACCTGTTATGTTGTAAGGGGGCGCAGCCTTAGGTATTTGCCAGGGTGGGGCAACCCTCTTTGCTGCATTATGGCGCTGTCTGTGGAGGAGGGGTCAGAGAGGGAACAACGCTGATAGCTTGCTCTGCTCTAGCCCCACTTTCCAATGAACTCTCCTGTGAGACTGGGAGTTTCTCCTACCTTTGCAACCTCCACAGTATTTTATAGCTAGAGGTTTTGAGTCTTTAGTTTCTCTGTCAGCCAGCCCCTCCTCACCCATGTTATACACCACCTTGCTGCAGGTCCTCTCTGCCCCTCCTACTGGTCTGGATGAATGTTTCTTTAACTCATTGGTTGTCAGAGTTCCATGCAGTTTGATTTTATGGCACTTCTGGTTGTTTATTGTTTTTAAATTAGTTGTTACCCTTCTTTTGGTCATGCAAGGAAGTGAAACATTTCTAACTACACCTCCGTCTTGGCCAGAACTCCTGGATCTATTTATTTATTTTTAAAAGAGGGAGAGAATATTGATTGTTTGACTCTCGCACACACCCTGACAGGAGACAGAACCTCGAATCCCAAGCATGTACCCTTGACTGTGAATCAAACTTGTGATTTTTCGCTTTGTGAGTTGACCCCCAACCAATGAAACCACACTGGTCAGGGGCCCACTGGTCTGATTCTAAAGAGATTGGCACCTATCCTCATCTTTGTCCTTTCTCCTTCCTTCTGGGGACCAGCCTTGTGATGTTCTTTCATTAATAACTTATTTACTATATACCAGGTACTCTTTCTTCCTCCCTTCCCTTCCCTTCCCTTCTTTTCCTTCTTTCCTTCCTTCCTTCCTTCCTTCCTTCCTTCCTTCCTTCCTTCCTTCCTTCCTTCCTTCCTTCCTCCTCATGATGACTCTATGAGATAGGCATTATTGCCATTGTGCAGATGAAGAAACTGAGACACAGAGAGACTAAAGAACTTGTGATGACAGCCAGGTCTTGAACCCAGATATATAGTGGAGTTGGCCCAG
>PVJI01016699.1:0-18211 GCA_004026765.1 Micronycteris hirsuta | reverse complement strand
CCCGATCATGCATCATATCTTGGGCAGAGTTTTTTAGTGAAACATCAAATCACCCAGGTGACTGAACCCCCCTACAGCTCCGATCTGGTGCCCTGAGACTTCTGGCTTTTCACAAAACTCAAATCACCTTTGAAAGGAAATAGATTTCATATCATTGATGAGATTCAGGAAAATGGTAGTTGATGGCTATTGGGAGAACAGTGTGAGGTCCCAAGATACCTACTTTGAAGGGACTGAGGTGTCATTGTCATATGTACAATGTTTCTTGTATCTTCTTTAATAAATGTTTATTTTTAATATTACATGGCTAGATACTTCCTAGACAGACCTCATACATTTGATTTTCTACCCAGGGGTCATTAGCCTTCAGTCTGGGTCCCAATCCAGCCCTTTTTGTAAATAAAGTTTTATTTTTTTAAACTAACTGTTCAAGTACAGTTGTCTCCATTTTACCACCACCACTGCACCTTACCCCAGCGATCCCCACCTCCCACCCTCAATCCTACCTCCCTTTGGCTTGGTCCATGTGTCCTTTATACATGTTCCTGACAACCCTTTCCCCCCATTATCCCCTCCCACCTCCCCTCTGTTTAGTGTCAGTTTGGTCTTTATTTTAGTGTCTCTGGTTATATTTTGCTTGTTTTTATTTTGTTGATTAGGTTCCACTTACAGGTGAGATCATATGGTATTTCACTGCCTGGCTGATTTCACTTAGCATAATGCTCTCCAGTTCTATATATGTTGTCACAAAGGATAGGAGGTCCTACTTTCTTTCAGATGTGTAGTATTCCATTCTTTAAATGTACCGTTGTTTTTTGATTCACTCATTTACTGATGGGCACTTAAGTTGCTTCCAGCACTTTGCTATTGTAATTGTGCTGCTATGAATGGTGGGGTGCATAGGTTCTTTTGAATTGGTGTTTTAGGGTTCTTAAGGTACAGTCCCACCAGTGGAATTGCCAGGTCAAAAGGCAGTTCCATTTTTAGTTTTCTGAGGAAATTCCACAGTGGCTGCAGCAGTCTGCATTCCCACCAACAGTGCACTAGGGTTCCCTTTTCTCCACATCCTCTCCAATACTTGCTTGTTGATTTGTTTATGATGGCTATTCTGACCTGTGTGAAGTGGTATCTCATTGTGGTTTTAATTTGCATCTCTCTGATGGCTAGTGTTGCTGAGCATCCTTTCATAGGTCTCTGGGCCCTCTGTATGTCCTCTTTGGAGAAGTGTCTGTTCAGGTCCTTTGCCAATTTTTAAATTGGATTGTTTGTCTTCCTGGTGTGGAGTTCTGTGAGTTCTTCATATATTTCAGAGATCAAACCCTTGTCCAAGGTATCATTGGCAAATATGAGCCATACTTGGCAAATATTGACCATATGGTTGGTCTCCTTTTCATTTTGCTGATGTTTTCTTTAGCCATGCAGAAGATTTTTATTTTGATGAAGTCCCATTTATTCTTTCCATTATATCCCTTGCTCTAGCAGATATATTGGTGAAAATACTGCTGCATGGAATATGTGAGATTTTCCTTCCTATATTCTCCTCTAGGACATTTATGGTGTCACAACTTATATTTAAGTTTTTTATTCATCTTGATTTTATTTTTGTATATGGTGTAAGTTGCTGGTCAAGTCTCAGTTTTTTGCATGTAGCTGTCCAGATCTCCCAACACCATTTGTGGAAGAGGCTATTTTTACTCCATTTTATGATTCTGCCCCCTTTCTCAAATAATAATTGACCATGGAGACTTTGGTTTATTTCTGAGCTCTCTGTTCTGTTCCATAGATCTATGTATCTGTTCTTATGCCAGTACCATATGGTTTTGATTACCATGGCCTTATAATATAGTTTGAGATCAAGTATGGTGATCCCTCCTAGTTTGTTCTTCTGTCTCAAAATTGCTGCAGCTATTCCGGGTCATTTATGGTTCCATACAAATTTTTGAAATGTTTGTTTTATATCTGTGAAATATTTTATTGGTCTTTTAGGATGATAAGAACAGATACTACACTTGATCTTATCCAAAAGGCTAAGAAGTGATTGTTATTGGTATTTTAATAGGGATTGCATTGAATCTATAAATTGCTCTGGGTAGGATGGACATTTTGGTGATGTTGATCCAATCCATGAACGTGGTACATGCTTCCATTTGTTTGTGTCTTCCTTAATTTCTTTCTTCAGTGTTGTGTAGTTTTCAGAGTATGGATCTTTTACCTCCGTGGTTAGGTTTAGTTCTAGGTACTTTATTTTTCTTGTTACTATATCAAATGGGGTATCTGTCCTAATTTATGTTTCTGATATTCATTGTGGCTGTACAAAAATGCCGTCGATTTCTGAATGTTGACTTTGTGTCCCACTGTTTTGCCAAATTCACTTATTAGGTTGAGTAGTTTTTAGATGGAGTCTTTAGGATTTTCTATGTACGCTATCATGTCATGTGCAAACAATGACAATTTAGATTCCTCCTTTATAATTTGGATGCTTTTTATTTCTTTTTCTTGTCTGATTGCTGTGGCTAGGACTTCCAATACTATTTTGTAAAGAAGAGGTGAAAGTGGACATCCTTGTCTTGTTCCTGATCTTAGCAGGAAAGATTTTACTTTTTGCCCATTGAATTTGATGTTGACTGTAAGTTTCTTGAATATGGCCTTTATTATATTCAGGTATGCACCCTCTATTCCTACGTTGCTAAATGTTTTTATCACAAATGGGTGCTGTACCTTATCAAATGCTCTTTCCACATCTATTGATATGATCATGTGATTTTTGTTTTTGCTTTTGTTTATGTGATGTATTATGTTTACTGATTTGTGAATATTGTGCCATCCTTGCATCCCGGGGATGAATCCTACTTGCTCATGGTATATGGTCTTAATGTGTTGCTGGATGCAGTATCTAGTATTTTGTTGAAGATTTTAGTGTCTATGTTCATCAGCAATATTGGCCTGTAGGTTTTCTTTCTTTGTTGTGTCTTTGTGTGGTCTGGGGATTAGGGTGGTGCTGGCTTCGTAAAAAGTTTGGAAGTCTTCAGTCTTCTTGGATTTTTTTGGAATAGTCTGTGAAGGATAGGGGTTGACTCTTCCTTAAATGTTTTGTAAAATTCTACTGTGAAATGATCCAGTCCAAGGCTTTTATGTGCTGGCAGTGTTTTGATTCTGCTTCAGTTTTGTCAGCTGTTATTGGTTTGTTCAGGCTTTCTGCTTCTTCTTCATTCAGTTTTGGAAGATTATATTTTTCTAGAAATTTGTCCATTTCACCCTGGTTTTCAAATTTCTCAGTATATAGTTCTTCATAGTAATTTCTTACAATCCTTTGTATTTCTGTGGTATCAGTTGTAATCCCTCCTCTTTCAATTCTGATTTTGTTTATTTGGGTCCTCTCTCTTTTTTCCTTGATGAGTCTGCTTAAGAGGTTGTCAATTTTGTTTATCTTTTCAAAGAACCAGCTCCTGGATTTGTTATCCTCAGAAATGTTCTTTTAGTTTCTTTTTTTTTCTTTCTTTTAGTTTCTATGTTATTTAATTTTGCTCTGATCTTGGTTATTTCCTTCCTTCTACCAACTCTAGGCTTTGTTTGTTTGTTATTGTTGTAGTTATAGGGTTTGGTTGTTTATTTGATACGTTTCTATCTTTTTTTAGTTTTATTGTTGTTCAAGTACAGTTGTCTGCCTTTTCCCCCTAACCCCGCCATCCCCACCTCCTTCCCCTGATTCCATACGCCTTGGTTTTTTCTATGTGTCCTTTATAGTTGTTTCTGAAAACCCTTCACCCTTTACCCCCCATTAGCCCCTCCCATATGCCCTTTGGTTACTGTCCATTTGTTCTTAATTTCAATGTCTCTGGTTATATTTTGCTTGCTTCTTTGTTTTGTTGATTAGGTTCCACTTAAAGGTGGATCATATGGTGTTTCTATCTTTTTTAGGTAGGCCTGTATTGTTATGAATTTCTCCCTCAGGATAGCCTTTGCTGTGTCCCATAAGTTTTAGACTGTTGTGAGTGAATTTTCATTTGTTTCCAGACACTTTTTTATTTCTTCTTGGATCTCATTATCATCCATTCATTGTTTAATAAAATGCTATTAAGTCTACATTAATTTTAGTGTTTTTGAGTTTTTTCCTTGACGTTGGTTTCTAGTTTCAGGCCCTTGTGATCTGAGAAAATGCCTGATATGATTTCAGTTTTCTTAAATTTATTGAGTCCTGCTTGTGTCCTATCATATGGTCTATCTTTGAAAATATCCCTTGTACAATTGAAAAGAATGTGTATTTTGTTTTTTTGGGATGAGAGGTTCTGTATATATTAATTAAGTCTATTTGATCTAAGGCATTATTCAATGCTGCAATATCCTTGTTGATATTTTGTTTGGAAGATCCATCCATTTTTGACAATTGGGTGTTAAAATCTCCTAGCTTAAGTGTGTTGCTGTCTATATCTTCCTTGAAGTCCTTCAAGGTTTTCCTTATATATTTGGGTGCTCCTATGTTGGGTGCATATATGTTTAGAATGTTTATTTCTTCTTGATGGTTTCATCCCTTGAGTATTATGAAGTGTCCTTCTGGGTCTCTTTTTATGGCCTTTGTTTTGAAGTACATGTTGACAGATATGAGTTTTGCTAAAAAAAATGTCCCAGCTTCCCCCCCCCTCGTCTGTTTGTTTAGAACATTTTTTCCAATGCTCACTTTCAGTCTGTGTAGGTCTTTCATTTTGAGGTTGTTCTCTTGTAGGTAGCATATGTGTGGGTCATGTTTTCTTATCCATTCAGCTACCCTATGTCTTTTGATTGGAGCAATTAATCAATTTACATTTAAGGTTATTATTGATAGGTACTTATTCATTGCCATTTCACTCCCTTCGTACTTGTGTTCTTCTCTCTGTCACTCTTTTTCTCCCTTTTCTTAAAGATTCCTGTTAGCATTTATTTCAATGCTGGTTTGGAGGCAGTGTATTCTTTCAGCCTTCTTTTGTCTGGGAAACTCCTTGTTTCACCTTCTATTTTAATTGAAAACCTTGCTGTATAGAGTAGTCATGGTTGAAGGCCTTTGCTTTCCATTACATGGAATATTTCTTGCCATTCCCTACTGGCTTGTAGTGTTTCCATTGAGAAGTCAGCTGCTAGCCTTATCACGGCTCCCTGGTATGTTACTTCCTGTTTCTCCCTTGCTACCTTTAAGATTCTCTCTTTGTCTTCAATTTTTGCCATTTTAATTATGATGTCTCTTGAACTGGGCCTCTTGGTGTTCTTCTTTTTGGGATCCTCTCTGCTTCTTGAGTTTGTGTGACTCTTCAACATAGGGAAGGTTACCATCATTATTTTTTCAAACAGGTTTTCTATCTCTTCCTCCTCTTCTTCTGGTATCCCTATTATACTGATATTATTATGTTTCATGTTGTGCTGCAGTTCCCTTAAGCCCTCTTTGTTCTTTTGAGTTTTTTTTCCTTTTCTTGCTCTTTCTTGGAGGTTTTTTCCTACCTTGTCCATCAGTTTACTGATTCGATCTTCTGCTTCATCTACTTTGCTTTTGATTCCTTCTGCTATGTACTGAATTGAAATTCAGAAATGTATCCTTCATTTCCTCTTGGCTGTTATTGATTATTTCTATTTCTGTTTTCATGTTGATATAGTTTCCAGTAAGTTCCTCGTAGAAATTACCAAAAACCACAGGGTTTCATCTCAGTGAACTCATTAAGCTTCCTTATAATCATTGTTTTGAACTCAATATCTGATAGTTGACCTGCCTGTATTTCGTTTAGCATTCTTTCTGAGGATTCCTTCTTTCCTTTCATTTGGTGTTTGTTTCTTTGTTTTCCCATTGTTTGCGAGACTCTTCTTATTAACCTGTGCTTCTTAAATTAATCTGTTCTGACTACATGAGTTTGTGGTATGAAATTCTATGGTAGGAGACCCCTGAGATCTAGTGGTGCAGACTCTTTGATCTCCTGAACTTGATGCTTTTGGGATGCAGTTTATTTTGGTTCTCTGAATATAATTGTGTTTTGATTGTTGTTTGGTCTTTCTGTGGTAGGTCTCTCCCTCCAGCTGTTTGATTGAGGGTCACTCCACCCTTCATGTCTTATATGCTGTTGTGCAGGTGCTGCTAGAACAAAGCCACAAAGCCCATGGAACAAACTCACATCCACAAAAATGTCTCCCTCCACCTGCAATCCCAGTATCAATATCTAAGGAACTGGTATTAATAAGGGTGTAAAGAGGTTAAGGCTACTATAATAACAGTAAGAAATAAACTACAGTATAAATTCTAGTGACTTAATATGTACAAGCTTGCTGGACAAGAAATTAATGTTAAAAAGCTATGCAGGAAAGAAAATATTGCTAATCATGGAGAAGACCACAGTTGATTTCTTCTTGGTAGCCTCTAGTATTTACCACTGTTTTTTCTTTCTGGATCTGCCTCTGGTGATATCAGATGTTGACCCCATCTGTCCTTAAGCTGCCTCTTCAATACTTCCAGGGGTCTTCTGTGAGACCTCTGGGGATGTACTGTCCGTGGCTATCTCCTTCAGTTGTTAATCTAGTGACTCTGCACTCAGCAGTCAGGTTTAAGCACCATAGGGCGGGGCAGGATCCCTCCTGGGGTTGTGGCTACTTTTTCCCTTCAGGCTGCCACTGCTCAGAGGGGAGTGGTCTGCCTGAGCAGGATGGCTGCTACCATAGGGAGGATGACTCAGTAGTGGGACCCCAACATGTAATCTCTCAGCTCTCTCCCCAAAGCTTCCATCCCCAGTCTCTCCTCAGGTGTCTCTAGCCCACTCTGCCATCACCTTTGCCAGAGCCCTGGGTAAGTGGTAGCAAATGAATAATTGTGCATTGGCCCTTTAAACAGCTCTATGGGTCTCCTGCCATCAGTCTCTGGCAGAGAGAAATCCTGCCACTTTTCACTGCTGGTTGTTATCTGTGTACTTTTGGGGGCTCTGGTGCTCTAGGCTGGGGATCCCAACTTATGGTTTAGACCTCATTCTTCTCAGGGGTATACAACCAGCCACTTAATTCTCTCTCTGGTGCTGCCACCTGTGGGCACCCAGCTAGCCCTCACAAGTCTCCACCACACTCCTTACTAGTCAGTTAGTGGTGAAGCTGATTCTTCTGGCTGTCCAAGGTTTTAAGGCTTCTCTCTCTGCTATTGTTCAGTTATTTGTTCTGGGTGATTACTTTACAATTTAGTTGTAATTCCAGATTGGTCCTGGGAGGAGGTTAGTGTGGCTTCCACTCACTCCTCCACCATCTTGCCTCCTCAATAAAGTTTTATTGAAATGCAGACACTCTCTTTTGTTTACATATTTTCTATGGCTGTTTTTGTGCTACAGTGGCAGAGTTGAGTAATTACAACAGAAAGCATATGGGCCACGATGCCTAAAATATTTATTTGATCTTTACACAAAAAGTTTGCTTATCCCTCTCTCTCCAAGCTCTAAACACCATATCACAGTCTCTGGTATGTAGACTTTGTTGTTACAGCTGAGGTCAAATTTTGGCTTTGCCATTTATTAACAGTGTGCCCTTGGACAACTCATTTTACTTCCATTGTGCCTCAGTTTCCCCATCTGTAAAATGTGAACAATACTATTATCTATTTCTTAGCCTTGTTGGGAGCATTAAATAAGATATCATGCATGAAAAGTCCTCAGCACAGTGTTCGGATGCCTGGTATGTAGTAAACTCTTAAGATTGGTAGTTAAATTATTTGCAATGGCAATGACAACACATAGAATGTAGCTCTGTGTCTGGCATATAGTGAATTTTTCACTTAAATACCAACTATCTGTATTTATCTTATTCTTGCTAACTTCTCTAGGGCCTTCTAGTGCTAAAGAAAAAACAAGTTTAGTGCTGAAGGAAGAAGTGTGGGGATCAGCAGGACAGGGTAGTGAACATAATGGTTCTAGCCAAGAAAGCGGTTAACAGCAAATAATTTATGGTGGAACAAGCTACTTAATGCTTTAAGCCTAAACCATATTATCATACCAAATTGAGATGTGTGAGTGAGACAGCAAGAGTAAGAACACCCAGTTCTGTGAGGGTTTTTTTTTTGTGTGTGTGTGTGTGTGTCTTCAAATTCCTTCTCCCTGTAGTACACTTGAATAAACTGTGATTCTATTCTTTGAAAATGTAGTTTTCTTAAGGATTCCTGTGTGTGTAACCTCCCCGTTCTCCATGTTCCTGTAGCAACTATAGAAAAAATTACTATGTGGTATATTTTGTTCTCAGTTGTTCTTGGTTGGTCTTCCTGATTAGAGTACAAACAACTGTAGAGCAGGAACCATGGCTTTTATTTCCCAGGTTGACGGAGAAGGAGGATGTTGCTGCTATTAAACAATAAATGTGTGTGTGTGTGTGTTACTGATTGTGGAGGTCCTAGATATAGAAGGGAGAACAAACTTCAGGAGCAAAGTTTTGGAGGATAAATGAAATATTTCAGTGTCCTCTTAAGTGACAGAAAAACCAACATGGCAAAAAAAGGCAGGACCTCCACAGTGGGAACCTTCTTCTGGGTCGCTATATCTCTTAGTTACTCAGATGGAAGAGGAAGTTACCTACAATGGAAACTCCAACCTTTGGGGACGTAAACCATTGGGTTACAGTGCTAGTATTTCTGATAGCCATCTTTTCCTAAAGTCTCTGTGAAGGTTAACCCTTCACTCCCAAGGTGAGTTCCTTCATCAAGAATTCACCATTTGCAAGTGCCTGAGAACAGACAGAAGATAAATATGTTTTGCTGGGGGAAGAAGGGATGAGCTTGCTCTCCCTTAGGAAGAGCACTTGCCTTCTTTTCCTGGCAGTTTTCATTTCTCATAATATATATTTTGAGTCACTGTCCCCATTATTCAAATGGAATACATATTTGCTGTCATTGATATAGACATTATTCAAGCAAAATCTCTTTTTTCTTGCCAGTTTGCAATCAAAAGCCTATGACTCTTGCAACAGGGGTGATTTGGGAGTAGAGCCACAGATAAGAACTAACAAAGGAAGCAAGTGGATTCTTTCTCAAGCTATCTTAGTTTCTTCATAATGTAACTTTCAGTTTATTCTGTTTCAGAGGAATGTCAAGGTCATAACTGGTTTGTTCTACCCAGAGTGCCCTAGCAATACTTCCTTGCCTTAACTGTGACTGTCATATACCTCTCTGAAGAAATAATAAGATATAATAAGAAGAAGATATAATAAGTGACAAACTCAGATTTTCTGGCTTTTCACAGGTATGATGATTTTTTTTGTTTTGCTTTTCACTTACAGCTTACATTATTGCTCGTGCATTTTAGTTATCCATAGCAACATTTATTAGTTATCACATTGTATAGTCACCATGTTCGACTATGTGGAAGCCTTGGTTTAACACTGTTCTTAGGGTTCAGTCTGCAAGACTTCCATATTGATGAGCTGACTACCTATATATGAACAGGTGTGTTTTTTCAGAATGATCGATCTTGACCATGGAAGATTAATCAGCAAAGGGGATGGGAGTGGGGTTATGGTGGGCTATAGGCAGGGGGACTGATTAGGAGTGTATTATAAGTTTCCAGGTGAGAATTGATAAGGGCCTGAATTAGAGCAGTGAGAGTTGAAAGGATGTGAGGATAATGGAATTATTTTGGAGAGAGAATTGACAATATTTGGCAATCAATTGCATGAAGGGGTGTAATGTAAAGAGGAGTTGAGGATCTTTCTACTATTAAATGGTATAAGGGAATCAGGAGGTAAGAAGGAGGACAGGGTTTGGGACAGATACTGATGTGTGGTGACTTACTGTCCCAGTTTGTTTGCCATTAAGGGGATTCCAAGGACAATGAATTTTCAGTGCTAAAACTGGGTAATTCCCAGGCAAACTATTGGTTAGCCATCCTAATTTTAGAATATGTTGGATTTGAGTTGTCTGCAGACGATCTCCAGCAGGTGGTTGGGCATGTACAAGTACTGTGTAGGAAAGATATCAGAGGCAGAAGAACAGTTTGGGGGTTCCCTATATAGAGATAATGGGTAAAACCACATGACTGGGTGTGATAACTAAGGGAGAATATGTAGTATGAAATTGTAACTACTTCAAACCCCTTGTAGAATTATGTATCCTAGTGGAAGTAAATGAATGAATAATATAATTAATAAAGAGAAAAAGGTGAGTGAGAAAAAGGCCTCAAACTAGAGCCTGAGGCACATTTGTATAGGATAGCTGTGGGAAAAAACCTGATGTTGAGCTCCAAGAAATCTAAAAAGAACAAGAACAGATTATGATGTCATAAAAATCAAGGAGAAGAGAATTTCAAAAAAGGTGGGGTTGAGGAAGGTTAATATTGAGGAGAGGTGATTGGCCCTGGTGATTAATGCCACTGTTTACCTATATAAGAATATTTTTAAAGTATATTTTATTGATTTTTCTATTACAGTTTTCCCAATTTTTCCCCTTTGATCCCCTCCACCAGGCACCCCCCTTCCCTCCAGCATCCCTCCCCTTAGGTCACGTCCATGGGTTGTGCATATAAGTTCTTTGGCTTCTACATTTCCCATACTATTCTTAATCACCCCCTGTCTATTTTGTGCCTACCTATTATTCTTCTTATTCCCTGTACTTTTACCTCCATTCTCCCCCCACCCCTTCCCCATTGATAACCCTCCATGTGATCTCCATTTCTGTGATCTGTTCTTGTTCTAGTTGTTTGCTTAGTTTGTTTTTTTTTTGTTTTAGATTCAGTTGTTGATAGTTGTAAGTTTCTTGTCATTTTCTCTGCAATCCTGAAGTCATATTATTAGATGCTGATTAAATAAGGAACAAGAAGAAGAAAGAATGGAAGTATGAGCCGTGAGTATAGATTCATCTTTTTCTCAACAATGAGATGAGAAAGTGTAGTTTTCTCCTTCAGATACCAGCTCAATATCCAACTCTTCTTAAGTTTTTCTGAACAATTGGCATGGCTGCTATTCCACTTCTCAGTTTGTATAGCACCCAGAGGCTATACTATACTATGTAGAAAAGAAAAAAAACCTATGTGTTACCCTTTATTTTCTGGTAGCTTCTCTGTGCTTGGTTGGTATCCATCCCTATTAGACTCTAAGGTTCTTTATGGAAGAGACCATAGCTTATATCTTTCACTATGCCCATAAAATAGATCTTCAATTATATTTTATAGTTAAGATGGGAAGGGTCAAAAAATTCTCTAGGTCAGATTTTTGCAACCTTGAAAGTTTGACCTTTTGGGCTGGAAAAAGTCTTTGTTCTGGGAGACTGTCCTGTGCATTACAGGATGTTTAGTAGTATCCCTGGCCTCTATCTACTAATTGTCAGTGGCACCTCCCTCTACATCTCCCACAATTATGACAACTAAAATGGTTTACAGGCATCAGCAAATGTCTCCTGCGGGAGAATGATCAACTGAGTTGAAACCTACTGCTCTAAATGAGCTGGACCTGGCTTGTTTATCCATTGTTCTTCAGCACATCTCCCACTGTAAAACATTGGTGTCCAGTTAATGGGATTCAGAAGGATATGTATAACCTCTCTTGGTTACTTAAGTTCTGAGACCCTTAAACTCATTCCTTTCTCTGCCTCTCCCTGGAGTGAGTAAGTCTCATTACTTGAACTTAAACACAAAGTACTAAAATGATGCCAACACATTTCCCTTATGATCCTGAATATCAAAGCAAAGCCAGGGAGATATCTAATTACAACAGTGATTTGTAATGTTTTTGAAACTGTAAAGAAACATTTGTTACTTTGTTCACAAACTGCAACTAGTAGTTAATAATGCATTTCCTTTTCAAGTTATCTTTCAAATATTATAATGTAACTGTAGGCCTGTAGTCTCTTCAGAGATTGGCCAGAGGTTGGGGAAATTAAAGGTACAGAAGGTTTTGGTGCCCAGACAGAGCAGAGAACCCAGGAGTCCTTGGTTATCATTTTTCAGGTTAAACCTAGAGTGTGTTTCTGACACTTTTGTGTATCATCCCAATGGGATCTGTGGTTTGAGGAAGACATTTCTTTATTATGGTCACAAAGAATGAATGGATATAGATTGAGTTGGACAGGGGTGAAGATAAAGAAAAACTCTGATATCTTGTCCTATTCTATCACTATTTTCCAGGCTTCTGAGGTTCCATGGTATTGTCCTGTGAATCATCCCACTCCTCTATGGGAAAATCCAATAAACCAGTCAGTATATTTTTGATGAGTGCCTTATAAATACTCTTAAGGCACCAAAAATTGATGGGAATAAAAGCAGTGAGGTTGCACAAGGTATAGCCCATGCTTCCTGGTTCTTAATGGAGCATGTGAAGTTATTGAACTAATGTATTATAATACATTAATAGATGTATTCTTAGATTTGGCCCCACAACAAACCTGTGGATTAGGTATTATTTGTTTTCATTCTCTTTTTAAAGAAAAGGAAATGTGAGGCCCAGTGAGGTTAAATAATGTGCCAAGGTCATATAGCTACAAGGTGACAGTTGTGATTCAGACTCCAATCTATACAATTCCAAAGTCTGTGCTTCTACCTACCATGCTAATATGATACATTTGGCTAGTTTCCTTTTCTTTAATTTTTTTCAGATGGGTAAACTATTCTATTTTATTGAAGAACTGAGGATCAGAAAGTAAAAATGACTTGCCCAGGATGATGTTGTGACAGTGGTAGTGATGGCATAGGGAAGAGCAAAAGGAAACACTAGAAAACATTTTCTTTCTTATACTGTATGCACTTTTTCTACCTACCCCATTGTTTCTAGTTCAAAAGATAACACACCTCTTCCTTGGCTGGTGTTGCTTTGTGGATTGAACACTGGTCTGTGAACCAAGGGGTCGCTGGTTTGATTCGCAGCCAGGGCACATGCCTGTGTCGCGGACCAGGTCCCCATTTGGGGGCACAAGAGAGGCAACTGGTCAATGTCTCTCCCTCTCTTTCTCCCTCCCTTCCCATCTCTCTAAAAATAAATAAATAAAATCTATAAAAAAGATAATATACCTCTCATTCTTGGAAATAATTAGAGAACTAGATAAGGCAGTCTGTCATCAGTTGTGTGGTACTGAATTTCTGAACTCTGTTGCAAATGATGGAACCATTTTCATTCCCAGTTGATGCTGGAAGTCATTAGCTATACTTAGCTTGCCATCAGGCTTTGCAGGAAGAGTACATTTTGTCCCTGCAGGATCTTCCAGGGGAATTGAGGAAACTGAAGAATATACTACATACTTGGACCAGGGAACTGAGCTAGAGAATCTAGGTGCCATAAACACAGAGGTTTGCCAGAGCATTACTAAGTTGCTTCTGAGTCACACTGAGGAGGCGGATTGAGGAGAGATTGCAGGACAAACTGACATCTTCCAAGATTTAACTGAGTGATAGTTGGAAGTGCTAAATAATCTTAGAAATTCCTTGATCTTAAAGCAGTTTGGTTTTCTATTGTCAGCTGGAATCTCTTGATATACTCCTGTGCAATAAACTTCCTCCTGTTATTGGATCAAGGTGAATAAATAAGAGGGGTGGAGCTAGTCTCTTGCTTCCAAGAGATTAATTTTATTTTTTTCTTGATATAGACAGTGTATACATTTACAATAATTAGCTGTTTTGTTGGAAAGATGTAGGTGATTAAGTATTATCACTCCTTACAACCCCAGGGATTACTGTAAATCTTCAGATAATTTTGTTGCATTGGACAGTCACAAATCTTCTGGTTACTTTCACTCCCTCTCAATAAATTACTACTAAAGAACCCTCATGAAATAGTCTTTATTTATTTCTTTGTTTTCCCATTAAATTTGTCATAGTCCAGAGGTTTTATACAATTGTAGCCATCTCTTTAGGCTACACTTCTGGAGGCTGGTCACCAGATTTTCATTCCTACCTTCCCATCAAAACCATATCCATGCCCCATCATCTAGAAACAGGCAGAACTAAGTAAGAATGACTGAGGTTGCGATTAGTAGCTTTAGTAAAGAAATGTGAGGATGCTTAAAGCTTTTTACTTTGTTTCCTGAGATTTCTAGGGCCACACATCAGTCTTATAGTGTGGTGGCATTGGACAGCGTGTGGACTCTGGAGTCAGTTCTGGGTTGGAATCCTATCTCTGCTGCATACTAGCCAGGTGATCTTCAGCAATTCTCTGTCTTTGTATTTGTAAAGTGAGGATAATATTCATTTGTTACTGCTGTCTGTTTTTATGACCACAAGGCCATTTGACAGGTTTTTACCCCAGATTTCTACAGCTATTCTGTCATTTTATGCTTTGCCATCCTATTTGACTTTGACCTGTGATATCCAGAAGGTGTAGATTGTTTTATGCTAGGCTGCAACTAATGGCTATGCAGACCCTTCCTCGGTATTGTTTGTAAAATGAAAAGTCCATAAGAACAAAGGTTGTAGTTATTTGAGCCATCATATTCCCAATCTCTAGGACCATTTCTGGCACATAGTTAAGTGATCAATAGATATTTGTGGGATGAATGAATACACAAACTCCCTGATCCTGGTGCCTGGATTAGTCACTTTGACCTACTGCTGCACACAGCCTAATGTAAGGAGTGGTTACATCCTACTGGAACAGGCCCTGTTCAGGCACTATCCTATGTGAGCAGGACCAGTTATCAACTGTGTCCTAGATAGTATCTACAATGTTCAGTTAATTCATTCAGGGCTGATACTGAGTTACCCTGTACTTGAAGGGGATAAAGTGACTATATAAGCCTATTTAAGTTTAACTTGGAATTTGATAAGAATGATGGAAATGATTAGCTGAGCCTAAGTGAACTCTCAGTGAGAAATGGATCAAATATATTTTTCTGAAAAGTGAAAACATAGTCATGTGCCATATAACAGTTTCAGTCAATGATGGACTACATATAAAACAGTGGTACCATATGATTATAATGGAGGTGAAATTTTTGAATATCCTACCGATGTCCTAATGTCATAGTGCAATGCATTGCTTAGATGTTTGTAGTCATGCTGGTGTAGACAAACCTGTGTTGCCAGTCATATAAAAATATAGCAGTACAGTTATGCATAGTGTATAATACTTGATGTTGAAATAAGTGACTATGTTACTGGTTTATGTATTTACTATACTTTTAGTCATTGTTTTAGCATATACTATTTCTAATTATAAAAAAGTTTGCTGTAGAACAGTGTGTTGTTATGCCAGCAGCACCCTTGTACATCCAGTTTCTGGTGTCTCTTGATTGCATCATTTTCTCTTGTGCTTGATTTAATCTCATGTTGTTTTGTACAATGACATGCTGTACAGCCTTGTAGCTTAGGAGCAATAGACTATGCCACACAGCCTAGGTGAGTAGTAGTCTATCCCATCCAGGTTTGTGAAGGTATACTGTATGATGTTTGCACAATGTCAAAATTGCCTAATGATGCATTTCTTAGAATGTATCCCTGTCATTAAGCAGTACATGACTGTATTGGTTTGGGAGTATATTTCATATGGTAATATAGCAGGGTTTTGGAATCAATTACCAATCTTTCATTTCTAGGGTACTGATGAAACTATTAAACAAGAATTCATGGTTCATGCTATGAGCTGCATTCACACAGGATACTTTTTCACATTAGACCTGATAAAATAACCATGGAGAGTTCACAGTGTTCCCAAATGCTTGAGGTTCGGCCTTGTGAAGCTTATACTCCCTTTGCTGCAATTGTAGTGTGCCATCTATCTCTTTTCTTAACTGCCAATTGGACACTGTGGCCAAAAGCTGTAGATACATTTTCTATACTTGGGAAGGCTTTCTTCTATATTGGTTACAAACTTGTTACAAAATATATGTGTCCTAGAAGGAGTTGAATTTCTTCTTCTTCTTCTTTTTGAATCTTAAACAACAGAAATATATTCCCTCAAAGTTCTGGAGACCATAAGTCCAAAGTCAAGGTATTGGTAAGTTTGGCTCCTTCTGGAGGAAACTCTAACGAAGAATCCATTCCATGCTTCTTTCCAGCTTCTGGTGGCTGCCAGCAATCCTTGGCATTCTTTGGTTTCTAGATGCATTGCTTCAATCTCTTTCTGAGTCTTCATATCACCCTGTCCTGTGTGTATTTTCTTCTCTTTTTACTTTCTTTTCTTTAAAAAAAATTTCAAATACAGTTTACATTCAACACTATTTTGTATTAGTTTCAGCTGTACAGCACAGTGATTAGACAATCATATACTTTCCAAAGTGGCCCCCTGATATTGTCAGTACTCCCTAGCACCATACCTAGTTATTACAATATTATTCATTATATTACCTATGTTGTACTTTAAATACACATGACTATTTTGCAACTACAGATCTGTACTTCTCAATCCTTCACCTTTTTCAACCAGTCCCCAGCACCCTTCCCCTCTGGCAACTGTCAGTCTGTTGTGTGTACATATGAGCCTGTTTCTGTTTTCTTTGTTAATTTATATTATTCTTTATATTCCATATAAGTGAAGTCATATGGTATTTGTCTTGCTCCAACGGACTTATTTCACTTGGCATAATACCATCTAGGTCCATCCATGCTGTTGCAAATGGTAAGATTTTGTTCCTTTATGGGCAAGTAATGATTCTATTGTATATATGTACCACTTATTTTTTATTGAATTTATTGGGATGACATTGGTTAATTAAATTATATAGGTTTCAGGTATACAATTCTATAAAACATCATCTGTATATGGTATTGTCTGTTCAGCACATCAAGTCAAGTCTCCTCCTATCACCATTTATTCTCCCCTTTACCCTCTTCTACCACTTCCCAATTCATTTCACTCTGGTAATCATCATACTGTTGTCTTCCTGTGAAAGTTTTTTTTTGTTTGTTTAATTGCTTGACCTTTACCACCCAGCATCCCCAATAGCCCTCCCCTTTAACAACTGTCAGTCTGTTTTCTGTATCTATGAGTCTGTTTTCATTTTTTTTTGTTTATTTTGTTCATTAAATTCCACATGTGAGATCACGTGGTATTTGTCTTTCTCTCACTGGCTTATTTTACTTAGCATAATAGTCTCTAGGTACATTCATGCTGTTGTAAAAGGTAAGATTCCCTCTTTCTTTACAGCTGCATAGTATTCCATTCTGTAAAGGTACCATTGCTTTTTTATCCACTCATCTACTGATGGGCATTTGGGCTGCTTCCAAATCTTAGCTATTGTAAACAATGCTAAAATGAACATAGGAGTGCATATATTCTTTTGAATAAGTGTTTGGGGTTTCTTTAAATATATTCCCAGAAGTGGAATCACTGGGTTATAAGGCAGTTACTTTTTAAATTATATGTATATATATATTTTTTAATAAACATTTTTATTGTTGTTCAACTACAATTTTCTGCCTTTTCCCTTCACCCCTCCCCGCCACCCCAGCCCTCCCCACCTCCCTCCTCTGTTTCCACCTCCCTTGTTATTGTCCAAATGTCCTTTATAATTGTTCCTACAAACCCTTCACACTTTACCCTATAATCCCCTCACCTCTCCCCTCTGATCACTGTCAGCCTGTTCTCAATGTCAGTGTCTTTGGTTATATTTTGCTTGCTTGTCCATTTTGTTGATTAGGTTCCTGTTAAAGGTGAGATCATATGGTATTTGTCTTTCAACCCCTGGTTTATTTCACATAGCATAATGCTCTCCAGTTCCATCCATGCTGTCGCAAAGGGTAGAAGCTCCTTCTTTATTTCTGCTGCATAGAATTCCATTGTGTAGATGTGCCATACTTTTTTGAACCATTCATTTACTGATGGGCACTTAGGTTGTTTCCAGCACTTGGCTATTGTGAATTGTGCTGCTATGAACATTGGAGTGCATAGGTCCTTTTGAATTGGTTTTTTAGGGTTCTTAGGGTATAGTCCCAGTAGTGGAATTCCTGGGTCAAAAGGAAGTTCCATTTTTAGTTTTCTGAGGAAGTTCCATACTGTTTTCCACAGTGGCTGCACCAGTCTGCATTCCCACCAATAGTGCAGTAGGGTTCCTTTTTCTCCACATCCCCTCCAACAGTTATCTGTTGCTTTGTTGATGGTGGCCATTCTGACTGGTGTGAGGTGGTATCTCATTGTGGTTTTAATTTGCATCGCTGTGATGGCTAATGATGTTGAGCATCTTTTCATATGTCTGTGGGCCCTCTGTATGTCCTTTTTCAAGAAGTGTCTGTTCATGTCTTTTGCCCATTTTTTAATTGTTTTTTTTTTTTTTTTTTTTTTTTTTTTTTTTTTTTTTTTTTTTTTTTTTTTTTTTTTTTTTTTTTTT
>PVJI01016698.1:0-37595 GCA_004026765.1 Micronycteris hirsuta | reverse complement strand
TTACACTTACAAAAATGGGTTTAAAATACTATCAAAATGTATTTAAAGCTATAATGTTAAATGAGATCACATTCCATCTGGGGCTGGAAAAAATAAATTTAGTGGGTTGGAATCATCGTTCTTTTTTTTAATGAAATACAAAGAAAGAGAAAATACAGTTCACTGCATAGCACATGGAATCAGACTACTATGTTGTGAATACTTTGTTTTGGTGGATAAACACATGCACACACATATACAGAGTACATGTCTGCATCCTGAGTACGGAGTTACAATGTAATATTTATTTCTACCTGTGGGCCACGGTCAAAAAAGTATGAAAGTCGCTGGTTTAACACAAGACTGACCCCTGCGTTCATGTTTCAAACGAGAAGGCAGAGAACAAGAAGGACCTCCCTCGGAAAGTGAAACACACACACAAGCCGCCCGGCTCTTCCACGCTCGCCTGGAAGACACACTCACCTGGAAGACGCTGCGTCCCAGTCCTGGCCGTCTCCTCGGGGTCGCTGGCCCGTGCGTCCGACCACAGAGGGCCGGGGACTGCTGCTGCCCGGAGAAGGATTCTGAGAATGATGAGTAACTCTTACTTCAGGACAGTAAGACAAAGAAGAATTTTGGGAAACTGTGTCTGGGGGGAAAAAAGAAAAAGAAAAGTATCCCTTAGTAGAGACAGATTACTGATTATGTAATATTTCTAACAAAATTAAGTTGGTAGAAATGCTTCCGTAAGGGTAAAAATAAAAATAAAGAACAGTTTTTCCTGCAAGTATTCACTGAGCACACTGAGGTTTCTATCTAACCTGATTACAGCTAGAACCTTCTAACGAGCATTACTCACTTCCAGCACTCAAGACCGCCAAGGCTGACTACCAGACCGTGCAAGGACCCCCACCTCAAACCACATGCAAAAGTTAACTCAAAACAAGTCAATAGCCTAAATATGAGAGTTAAAATCATGAAGCTATGAGGAAAACACAGGGATAAATCTTCATGACCTTGGATTTGGCTATGGATTCTTAGATATGACACCAAAAGTACCACCAACCAAAGAAAACATGAACTGGATTCCATCAACATTACAAACTCCCATGCATCGAAGGACATTATGAAGAAAGTGACAACCTACAGAATGGGAGAAAGTATTTGCAAATCATACATCTGGTTAGAATTTAATATCCAAGATATATAAAAACCTCTTAGGTACAACAATAAAATAAAAACCTAACTTAAAAATGGGCAATGGACTTTAGTAAACATTTCCCCACACACATCTACTTGCCTGAAACCAGTCTGTTTATACCTGTCCCAACCTATAAAACATAAGCTCACAGAGGCTGGAACCTTATCCCAGTTTTGTTTAGTGTTGCACCCCACCCTGAGACCAGAGTATCGGTTGGTATACAGTAGGTGAACAATAAATATTTACTTAATTAATGGAGAAATCTTCGAGATATAAACTATTCTTACTAACATTGGAACTCTTTTTCTGATGAAGTATGTATGAGCTACCCAGAATCTCACTAATACCAGTCATCTGCCGGGAGCTGTATCTCAAGGACAATAACGAGGAAACCCCGTACCTCTGAGATCTATAATAAAGCTAATCGAAGCACAAATATTCAAGTGGCTGAGGGTGCGTGAAACTCTCAACAGAACGGGTTATCTGTGACGTGTGATCGCCAGTCCCAGTAATGTAACGTCCGACTTCCGAGGCCTGCTGTGCAAGTGTGTGCACAGAAACCCACAAGTGTGAACAGTTTTTACAGGGCCAGCCTCGTCCTCTATTTGTCCAGCAGGCGGTGCTTTCCACGAAAAGTCAGGCATTGTGATCAGATAATACTGATGACCTCACAGGTTGCATAAAAATAGTTGCCATAAAACAAAAATCGGTTTTTTCCAACCAAACAATTTATTAACATATAATTGCAAAAAATACCCAAAGCCCCACATGAACAGCTGGACTGAGAATTTCGATGCCTAACTTCCAACGACATTCTATGTGGATGAAAAAGAGGCGCACCTTGCAAAGTCTCCCATAAAGAAAGCACTGGCTCGTGCGTGGTTCTGACACGCAGTTTGTTTTCCCAGGTGGTCATTTGATCACGCCAAGGAATGGGGAGTTTGCCCGGCGATTTGTATACAGCAAGCCCTCTCAGAAGGTGCTGCCAGTGACTGATGAAAACATAGCCCTAAATACCTTGTTTGCTGGAGAAAAAGCCTGGGTCGCGGTGGAAGTGCAGTCTGCTCCGTAAGCACACACACAGCTGCTGCAAGCAGGACAGCGACTGCAGCGCCAGGCGGGGAGCAGCTCCTGCGCCGAAGGCCAGCTTCAGCAGAGAGAGGAGGCTCTGAAATGAAGAAGAGCCATGAAAACGATCACGGAACCAGGCGATCAGCTTCGAAGGATGTGGAGCTGAAGAATGGTTCAGTGAATCACCAAAGGAGGTAAGGTGCCAGGTGTTTATAAGACAAGAAACAGGAATGGGCAAAGGTGATTTGGCTTGATGCAAGAAAACAGATCAAAACTAGAGAAAATGTGAGAAGAATAGTCAGTGTTGCTCATACCCAGAATTGGTTAGCTGAGCGCCTTCGGGGAGAACATAGGCATTGTTCCTCAGCTGGGACATTAAGTTTCATGGTACTTTTTAAAAATCGCATCAAGGTTTCCGCGCCTCAAAAGCTAAATCATTGTGCCACGTAATTAAGAGCTTTTCCTCTGCTGTAACTGGACAGCGGCCATGGTATGCATCCACCGCTGCATTCACTGGAGTGGTCTTCGGCGCTGTGATGGTGGAGTGAGGGTGTCTGGGCACTGCCAGAGCACACAAGACTGTAGCCCTGCCCCATCCCCCAGCCCTGGATCCAACGCCTCCTCTACAGAAGCAACAGAGCGGACTGCAAAGAACCCACCTCTGCTGCTACCGCGGCGGCCAGCACTGTGCCTTACGCACGCCAGACAATCAGAGAGAGAGATGTTATTCTTAATGTTCCAGAGGGCTACCGCTGCCCCCCTCAGTTTCCAAAGTTAGTCATGGCTGCAGGTGACCCATAAATGGTAATCTCAGGGTGGCCACAGGGGACTGCACAGGGCAAAGGAGACTTCCTCCTACCAGAAGAACTTCCAATGCTGAAATAAGTTAGAGATTAAGGGGTTTAAATAACCAAATACCCTATTGTTTAAATATTGCAGTGCACAATTCCTTCCTAAGGACCCCTATGTTGCAAAATTTATTTCACTGCAAAGAGTTCTCTACTTCCAAACCTAGAACAATGGAAGAGGATACACACCTGGACAATTTTTGGCCTTTGGAGGAAAATCTCGGCAGGAAAGTCTTGCATGATAACGTCCTTCAACAGTTCACAGGTGTTCCAGATTAGAGTGTGGTTACTGCTTCTTAAAGAGCTACAAAATAGAGCATTATTTATCTTTAAAAAGAGCTTACCTGTACCAGACTCTGAGTAACCTAGTGGCAAAGGACTCTACTCACACCCTTCAGGTCTCAGCTGAGGCATCTCTGCCCTGAACAGTAAAGAACCCTGGGCGGGTGCTCCTCCCACGCCCCACACTGTCCCGGTGCGGAGGAGACCGCGTGCTGACTTTGTGCCCCGCACTGGACCCTCCTCCAGACTGTGCGCCCAGACCATCGCTATGCCACAAAATGACATCAGTGAGGTCAGAGGGAACAGACTGCAAAGACATCTGTCATGTGACTAAAAATAAGACAGAAAAAATAACAGTACCCATAGAGTTAAATTCTAGGAATCAGACCCCTTCCTGTTCTTCCCCATTTTAGGTGAATCGAGCTGGAACACCCCTCAACTTCTCAGACTACATCTGCCCCCCCAGGGACGCAGGAGGCCCACCCCCGACCCCCTCTCTCAGCCCCACATCTCCCCCTCAGAAGCAGACCCAGAACTGCTGGGTCGCGCCCGCCCTGGCCCACTCCAGTGTGCGTTACCAACAACCACTCAGCAGCACCCTCCTGTCTCCCATTTGTTGTAGTCTTTACAGAAATTAAAGTTCTGGCAAAAAAATGAAACTAGACATTAAGACACTCTCCAAACTTCTATAAATCAGCCCTACTTTGGGGTGGAATGACCGATTAACGTCCATTACATAAGACCACTGGTCCCACCCTTACCACGGAGCTTATGTTCTGAAACACACTGCCTGCTGAGAAAACCGCACGTGGGCTTAGCTGTTCCACTGCTGTTAAGCAAAGGCACAGCCATGGCCAACCAGAGACTCTGGTCGGTAAGAGATGACCAAGGAGCACACGAGACTCCCACCTGACCAAAGGCCTGCTTCCTGAGATACTGAAAACCACCCATCCATTCCATTTACATCCACCTAATCTCTCTGTCTTCCTGCTGAACGTGCAGAGCAGGGACTGCCAGGGACAGCGGCTGGCGATGACCCGAGAACACCGGGAAGCCGCCAGGCACAGTACCTCTCGTTGGAGGAGAGAACGTGTCTATCCGTTGTAGTCAGGGGCAGCCAAGGGAACGTCGCACACTTCAAACACTTCGCGGTCAGAGTCACTGTTAACGGAAAAGTAAAACTGAAGCCATCAAAAGAGACAACGTTGACAGATTCACCTTGAAAGTCAGTCCCCAAACAGAGTCACATAGACAGTGACCTAAAATATACCACACAAGGTCAGCTGCAAATCTTTTCCCTCGCAGGACAAATAACTGAGCTCTCCTTCTGAAATCTAAACATAACTCATATTCTATTATTAGAAGAAGAGCATTAAACACAAACCCATATCAAATGACATTTACTTTCAATTACATTTTCCATTTACTGGCCGACCAGAACACAGGGCTTAAATTTAACATGAAAGGACCTGGCATTTGGACATCTATAATTATACAAACTAAAAATGATAAAACATAATCATAGACTATACTTAATTAGTCTTTTTCAAATATCCTAAATGGTGTTAGATGGTTAAACTTCTTTGAAGATGACTTGACAACCTGAAGATCAAGTATTTTCAACCTCGAAGAAGATTAAATGAAATCCGAAAAACCAACACAATTTTAAACTTCCACTGTTCAAATTATTTTTAACAGGTTTATGGTGATGTAACTGACATCTCTGTAACACTGTCAGTTTCAGGTGTAAAGTACAATGATTGATACACACGTGCTGCAAAGTGGTTACCATGGCAGCACTGGTTAACTGCTCCAACCTCTCGCAGAATGACGATGTTTTCCTTGGGGGGGCAACATTGAAGATCTGCACTCTTAACATACTGCAGAGGTTAAGGGGCACACTGAGAAATCCCTTCCAAATGACAGACAATCTTGCCAAATAGTCTGAGAAGAGCATGGAATCGTTCAATTGAGATAATTATTGTAAATATCCCAAATAGAGCACGGTGGCTTCTCCCAACAAAGCTAACACAGGAGCAGGGTTTGCTTCCTAGAGCGAGCAGTGAGTGGAGGGAAGGACAGGCTTACACTGCCACATAAAAATGTGCCCAAAAGCAGCCAGACCACCAACCCACAAGCTGCAACTCCTGTGCAAAAAGCAGCACCACCTGAAGGGCCCGCCGTGTTCTCAACAGCGTCAGCTCCACACCATATGCCCAGCCCTGGAGACCCTCAGGCCCTGCAGGTGCCTGTCACTTCCTCTCAGGTGAGCCTCCCAGCCACCACCCAGAGGACAACCGTCTCAACCCCAAAGCTCCCTACCAGCCTCACAAATTTCTCCAGAAAGGAAAGATAAAGTATTTTAGCAGCTGAACAAGTTTTCTGTTTTTTCTTATGCTATTATTCCACCTGAGAGTTTCTAATGAACCTTTTTAATAACAAGGGGCATCCAAGCTGAGTTAAACCGAATCCCCAACCTCAGCAGATATACCCTCGGACAGACATTTTTTTCAACTCCACAAGCAATAAAGTATAGAAAGCGTCTTTACTGACCCATTCCCAACAGCCTGGGGCACAGGGACAAAGGTTTCCTCCTTCCCGGGCCTCAGTGTCCTCATCAGAAAATGGGGACACTGACCTCCAGCCAAGATGGAGGCGCAGGCAGACACACTGTGCCTCCTCACACAACCCAAAGAAGGACAACAACAATTTAAAAACAAAAACAACCAGAATTGACAAAAAATTGAACTGTACGGAAGTCCGACAACCAAGGAGTTACAGAGAACAGTTCGTCCAGACCGGTAGGCAGGGAGGAGCCGGGTGGAGCGGGCTCGCGGTGAGGCCGCGGCTGGTGGAGCGTACATCAAGTATTCACACACAGATAAACCGGGAGAAAAAGCTGGGGAGCGAAACAGACCGCACAGCCCAGGGTTCCAGCAGGGAAATAAAGCCTCAAACCACCGACTGAAATCACCTGTGGGGGTTGAGGCGGCAGCAGGAGGAACTCCCAGCCTCACAGGGGAGTTCGCTGGAGAGACCCATAGGGTCCTAGAACGTACACAAACCACCCACCCAGGAATCAGCACAGAAGGGCCCAACTTGCTTGTGGGTAGCGGGGGAAGTGACTGAAAGGTGGAGCAGGCGCCACTGTGCCCTCTCAGTCCCCTCCCCTACAAACAGCATCACAAGACATTGACGTGGGTTGCCCCGCCCTGGTGAACACCTAAGGCTCCGCCCCTCATATGTAACAGGCACGCCAAGGAAAAAAAACGCCTAAATGAAAGAACAGATCAAAGCTCTAGAAAAAATACAACTAAGCCACAAAGAGATAGCCAACCTATCAGATGCACAGTTCAAAACACTGGTAATCAGGATGCTCACTGAAATGGTTGAATTTGGTCGCAAATTAGATGAAAAAATGAAGGTTATGCTAACTGAAATAAAGGAAAATGTACAGGGAACCAACAGTGATGGGAAGGAAACTGGGATTCGAATCAATGGTGTGGACCAGAAGGAAGAAAGAAACATTCAACCAGAACAGAATGAAGATACAAGAATTCAAAAAAATGAGGAGAGGCTTAGGAACTCCAGGACATCTTTAAACATTCCAACATTCGAATCATAGGGGTGCCAGAAAGAGAAGAGGAAGAGCAACAAATTGAAAACTTATTTGAACAAATAATGGAGGAGAACTTCCCCAATCTGGCGAAGGAAACAGACTTCCAGGAAGTCCAGGAAGCTCAGAGAGTCCCAAAGAAGTTGGACCCAAAGAGGAACGCACCAAAGCACATCATAATTACATTACCCAAGATTAAAAATAAGGAGAGAATCTTAGAAGCAGCAACAGAAAAGGAGACAATTACCTACAAAGGAGTTCCCATAAGACTGTCAGCCGATTTCTCAAAAGAGACCTTACAGGCAAGAAGGGGCTGGAAAGAGGTATACCAAGTCATGAAAGAAAAGGACCTACATCCAAGATTACTCTATCCAGCAAAACTTTCATTTAGAATGGAAGGGCAGATAAAGTGCTTCTCAGATAAGGTCAAGTTAAAGGAGTTCACCATCACCAAGCCCTTATTATATGAAATGTTAAAGGGATTTATCTAAGAAAAAGAAGATAAAAAATATGAACACTAAAATGACAACAAACTCACAGTTATTAACAACCGAACCTAAAACAAAAACAAAAACAAACTAAGCAAACAACTAGAACAGGAACAGAATCACAGAAATGGAGATCACATGAAAGGTTATCAGCGGGGGAGGTGGAGGAAGAGAATAGAGAAAAAGGTACAGAGAATAAGTAGCATAAATGGTACGTAGAAAACAGACAGGGGGAGGTTAAGAATAGTATGGGAAATGGAGAAGCCAAAGAACTTACATGTACGACCCATGGACATGAACTAAAGGGGAGGAATGGGTAGGGGGGTATGTGGAGCGTAGGGGAATAAAGGAGGGAAAATGAGACAACTATAATAGCATGATCAGTAAAATATATTTAAAAAAATAAAATAAAAATCTGAAAAAAAAGGAAAGAAAACGGGGACACTGATGTCTGTCTCACTGGGGCTCCGTGAGGACGCATTTGCTCACTCAAAGAGAATGCTCTGAGTGCCTAACACATTTCTGGCATCATCTGCACGTGGGGATAAAGCCGTGTTTGCTGCTATCACTAAGCTTATCACTACAAAAACAAGAAAGAAACTTCCAATAACGACATGTGTTAGGAAGAAACTAAATACGGAAAGTGACCACTGGCTCGGGTCCTCAGAAAGGCCTCTTTAAGAAGGTGGCATGTAAGCGGAGACCAGACACAGCCAGACACGAAAAGACCTGGACGAGATGTCTAAATCAGACTCCAGAGTCAGCTGGGTGTCGGGACAAAGGCAGAGAGACAGAGGATGCTGAGTCTTTGGCCTGAGTGACTGGGCGGGCGGCTGCGGAGTGAGAGGGGATGGCGGTGGCCCCCGCACAGCCCGACAAAGGACTTGCGTTCCGTGAGGACTGAGTACTGCTGCCGCGATTAGCAGCCACCTGTCTATTCGCTCAAGTGCAGTTAGGGTATCACAGTTTCACCAGGTGGACTCCACATCCTGGACTAATTTGAGGAAACGGAAACATTCAGCTTGGTACTGAAACATCCAGGTTGGACCACAATGTGACTTCACAACAGTGAGGAAAGTACATTAGTTTCTGATTTTCCAGGAGAGCAGGATTTGCTACCCTGCGCACACTCACCCATGGCTCCTGGGGGCCCTTCCACCTGCGGGAAATGGCTTCTGTCTCGAGGAAAATATCCTGTGAAGATTTCAGGTTGTTGTGGCAACTCTGGAAAGAAAATACAAATATTACTGCATGTGTTATTATTGATTCATTATCTGCTAGAAATTAAAGTTACTCTTTTCAAAATGAGTGTTTTCTCTTGAGTTTGTGAATCATTTTAAAAACTAGAAAAATAATCCAGTCTTTTTCCCTCTGAATAGTCTGTCTTCCTAAAGAGGAAAAAAATGTGAATGCTGAGTTAATTTCACATTGGGGGCATTTTCTTCCCTTTCTCTTTTACTGTGAAATAAATTATTTGGTAGAACAAAAATATTCACAATGTACATGAAGAATCTGTTTTAAAGTGTTTATTCAAGGACTGTCAATCTCTGCTTCTAAGTCCACCTCCCTCCTCGCTTCTCCTCCAATCAGATAGTTCCTGGTCACAGCAATTTAATATCTTTTTTTAAAAATTGTCCAAGTCAAAGGAGTCAAGCACTATTTCTCAACGCTTTCACAATTCTATCACACGTGACTACATGTTCAGCAGTACAGAGACAATGACATCGAGAATGAGAAATGGGCTAAAACTAAATTTTCTAATTTTCTGTTTGAAGTGTTCACACCAGCGGTTCTTAATCCTGATGACTAGAAATTAGAGCCCTAGACCATACCTCTAGCCTCACCTGTAAGGAACTAGCTTGAAAAGTCACGATTGGAGATTTGCCTTTGTTATGGCTTAGACAGAACTTGTGAAATGCACTGTTAAACATCACAATCACACAAGATGTCATGAATGGCACCACCAGAGTTCTTGTTAATGGTGCTACCAACAGGCGCAGCGGCAGCAGCACCGCACTGATACAGAGAAAAATTCGGTCGAACAGAGTAAGCAAGCAAAAACACTTTTTACAGTTTCACACTCATCACATAAATTACACCGGCCTTTTTTTCCCTCCAAAGCAACTGAAATGCCTCCCATACGCAAGGCATTGTTGGGCATACAACAACAAGAACGCAGCTGGAGCAGCCAACAACTCTGTGCCTAAGAGACGCCAGGCCCCTGTCGAGCTCTTCCCAGGCATCGTCTCATTCAAACCTCATGACAGTCTTACAGGTGTTCTTTCTTACTGTCCCAATTTTGGGATGAGAAAACTAAAATCTGGAGGAGTACTGAAGTGCCTTAGCCAAGGCCACACAACTAATGGCAGAACTAGGACTTAAATGCATGTCTCTTTGACCTTGATTTTATCCACTACACCATCACTTTGACTGGACCCTATAAAAACAATCATGAGCTAGGGCAGCGATCAACACATTCCTTGAAGAACAGTCCAAAAATGCAAGTCTAAAACACTGAGAACAACATCTGACACGTGGTAATGCGTGCTCTAGGAAGATATGTGTTACTGTTCAAGAAGTAATCTGTCAAACTGGCCTCACACAGAGAAACTCACTACATCTCTTAGGCCCCTTCACCAACAAAGCAATGAATACAAGTGTATCCTCCTCTGAACGGCAGCAGACGGTGGGACAAAAGGTCAAGCTCAAGTAAGTCAACACAAGAAATATAAGTTGGGGGTGGATTTTTTTTTTTAATCTAAGGTCCTTTTCCTTAGAATTAACCACTAGAACCAATATATTTATATTTTCACAAAATGCATCAGAATGATTCCCAAGAGTTACCCGTTTGAATGGTTTGGTAAGATGCAGAACACAGCGCAGGAACGTCGGAAGGAAGGATAAAAAGTCCATCCAGAATGCCATCAATTTCAGCCTGCAGGTTTGGCTCCACATTGGCACGGAGTTTGGATAAGAATTCGACTGCACCGAGATCAACCAAATGCTGGACTGCTGCAGGAAACTGAAGGAAGAAGAGAGTCATGAGAAGAAATATCAAAATTTCTAGACTTTTATCTTACAGCACGTTAATATACCAGACGTCCCTTCTTTAAAAACTAAATCTTGCACTGATATACCCAAAAGTAAAGAACTTCCATGAATAGGACACAGATTCATAGAGACACAAAACGTTTAATAACATCTCTGAGAGAAAAACCCAGACTAAACACCAGAAATTCACACCATCAATTCCTACACTTTCATTTATCAGAAGGATTACTTCTGTCCACTGACATTCACCCTATTGTCTCCTACCTCCAACCAGCCAAAATAAGAAGAATCACCCACAATGGCACAGCAATTTAGTTTTGAAAAGTTAAACTTGCACCTTGACATCTGTTCCTGGCTTCTAACTAGTCTCAAGATACAGTGAGGAACACAATTCTAAAATACAGATATGGGGGAAAACAATTTAACACACTTGTGTGATTAACCACAGTCTGTAACATTACCTTTAAATGTGTCCTGTTTCACATAGACACGTCCAATTTCTAACACGCAAATAACAGAACACAAGGAAAAAGAGAATGACAACTATTAACCTCCCCGGATGATTTCCAAGAACCAGAAACTAATGGAAGTCGGGTCTGGGTCACTTCAGAGCACAGTGGAGACAACTTGAAGTTTACCACCACAAATCAGAGAAAAGGAACACTAGAATCATATACCCAAATGAGTTCAAATTCAACGTCTTTTTCAAAAACTTGTAAAAGTAAGTTTTCCAGCAACGCCCCGATGAAATGACTAGGACACGCTCTCTCCTGAGTCCCTGTGTCAGGATGATCGTACCTTGACCAGCATGCTCAGCAGGCCGAGCACCTCCGCTTGCAGGGGAACGGACGGGAAGTTGAACCACTGCAGCAGGTGCGCGAACAGCAGCCGGTCCTGCGCCAATTCCGCGCCGCCCACCAGGTTGAGCTCTACCTTGCTGAGAATGGTGCGGAGCGCGCGCTCCCGGATCTCGGCCAGCTGGTGACCTGCGGAGGAAACGCCGCTCTCAGCCGTGCCCGACTCCCGGGAGTCGCCCACCCAGAACCTGCCGGGAGACCGTGATTACGCGGGGCGGAAGGCGGGGGTCAGCGGGAGTCAGAGGGACAAAGAGAAAACCAATGTTTTCCACCAGCGGGGGGCTGCACACAAAGTCCAACAGGGGTCCCCGGGGGCTGCCCCGGACAAGCCTGGACCAGAAAGAAATGACACGGCCATTCTCAACAAAAGGCCACGCGAGGAGGGCGAATCCAGCGAGGGGCAGCTCAGACTATTACCGAGTTTCCTGATGAGCCCGGTCAACACCATCCCGTCCCGCTCAATCAGCAGCCGCCGGAGAATTAAACTGCCGCGCCACAGCGTCCGATCACGATGGCGGTCCCCCCGGAAACCCGGGCAGTGTGACTGCAGGTTCCGCCTCGCCGGGGCGAACCACCCGACCAGTGAGCGGCATTCCGTGGGCTTTTCCCGGCCCCTGCGCGCCTAGAGAAGCTTAGGGTTTTTCCGTGATGACCACCACGCAGCTCCTAGACAGCCGTCTCTGAGGCAGGAACCGGAAAGATTGAGGAGGCGAGCCGAAGTGGAACCGGCCTCGGCCGCCGTGCACGTCGGGAGTTGAAGTCTCGGCCCCGCCGTGCTCCCTTCCCGGGATTCCGGGCCCGCCACCGCGCCAGCCGGCGTGGGGTTCCCGCGTCTGAGCGCGCGCTCCGGGTGGAAGCGCGGCTCCGCCACGCATCGTTGCTTTGCGGTGATTCGTTTAGGATCCTGCCGATCTGAATTTTCAGGGTCCAGAATTCTACAAGTGATAGTACAGAGTTTTGTTTTGTTTTGTTTTGTTTTGTTTTTTGTTTTGCTTTGTTTGGATCGCCTCCAACCACGTTACAAAATGACTTAACCACTAACTGTGAAACGTAACCAGCAAAGTCAAGCTGGGTCTTGGCTAAGTATAAACAAGCAAGCCACAGAAGGAAAGAGAGGGGAGAAAGGGAATAAAAGAACAGAAGAGAAAAAAGGGGGATGCAGACAGAAAAAAAAAAGGGCAGGGGGGGTAAAGGTTTGAATTAGTATTTGCACCAAAGTTGAGTTTTACACTGTGATAGATCTAAACAAATAAGGGAAAAATTCTAAGCAATGGGAGAGCAACAACGACAAAATTTAATTTGTAAAATGGTTTGCATTTTAGAGAACATTTCATCTCACTGAGCCTTTTCAATTTCCTGTGGAAAGGAATGCCAAGGCAGCTATTCCCGTTCTTATGTCGAAAAAAAAGCCGGGGTTGGAGCGGAAGCTTAAAATCAAAGAAATCAAAGAAGTGCCTTACCAAAGGTCACACCGAGCGGTAAGTGGTGGATTAAGCACCTGACCTTAATTTCCTTTGTAATAAATATTCTGAGGATCTTTCTGTCTCTTAGAGAGGGTGGACCTATAAGCGAATCTTGAAGGGTAAGTAAGGAGGAGTCTATTTGCCAGGCCAAGGAATGGAGTACGGGGTTGCCTGCCGGAGATAACACTGCAAGCAACGGCAAGGACTCAGACGGAGTCTATCAGAGAAAGGGAAAATGAGAGATTCTAGGTGGCCAAATTACCTGTGGACGGAAGGAGGGGCGGGGGGCTGCTAGTGTGCTGGTTATTCTCCACCCCACCCCCACCTCTTCATGGGCAGAAAGTGACCTGCACCTTCCAGCCCTGCCCTTGGCTTATAGTTGCTGCAGAAATCAGAGAGTGGGAGGAAAGAGAGGTGTGGGTATTTAATCGAGACTCCACTACCCCACACCTAAGCCTGCCTAGCCAAGATTGTAACAGTGGCTGCCTTCCTCCACCCTGGGGTGCCAAATGGACCAAAAAGTGGAAAACGCGGAAGCAGTTACACCAGCTGAGAAGTTCCTGTCGTTTTCCGGGCACGAAGGCTTGAGTTGTGGATTTGACATGACAGAACACAGGAATAAAAGATACAACTTCTCAGTGATATCTCTAAGATGAAAAGAAACTGAGAATTGGGGATGTCAGAGGGTAAGAGGTGGTAATACTGTGGGAGAAAACTAAAACAAACATGTTCCAAGTAAAATGGAGTCAAACTAGGAAATGGCCTCATTTATGTTGCTTTTATTTTTTTAATTTGTATTGTTATTTTTAAAAGATTTTATTTATTGATTTTTAAAAAGAGGGGAAGGGAGGGAGAGAGAGAGGGAAAGAAACATCAATAGGTGGTTGCCTCTCGCGCGCCCCCTACTGGGGACCTGGCCCAAAACCCAGGCATGTGCCCTGACTGGGATCCAACCGGTGACCCTTTGGTTCACAGGCCGGCGCTCAATCCACTGAGCCACACCAGCCTGGTGTATTGTTAGCGTTGAGCATATGTTGCTTTTAATTACGCAAGCTCATTAGGTCCTGCTTATTACATTCAAAACAAAGAAACTATAATTTTCCTATTAGACTAAATATTATTTGCCAAATTTTCCTCAAAGAATCAACCTTTAATTTGTTGATTCTACTGTTAGAAATCACACACATGTATTCTAATGTATTGACTATATTTTTATTTATTATCAGTTACTTTATCATTCTTTTGTTAGGCTTGTTTTTCCGTTTCTTTTGTAACTTCTTGAGTTAAAGGTTTTGTTGCTTTATTTTCATTCTTCCTAATTTAGTTATAGAAAATTTGAAGTCCATGAATCTGCATCTAAAAAAGCTTTAAACAACACATTGTGAATTTAGATTTATAATGATCTAACTATTGTTATTCACAACCATGCTGTAACTGCTATTTTGATACTTTCTATTTCACCTAAGATCTATTTAGGAGGATTGTTTTTTGTTTTTTTATTTTATTTTTTTTTCAAGAGTGGACCTCAGTGCCCACTTTTTTTTTTTTTTAAGATTTTATTTATTTATTTTCAGAGAGAGGAGAAGGGAGGGAGAAAGAGCAATGTATGGTTGCCTCCCACATGGCCCTCACTGGGGATCTGGCCCGCAACCCAGGCATGTGCCCCGACTGGGAATCGAATCGGGACCCTCTGGTTCCCAGCCCGCGCTCAATCTGCTGAGCTACACCAGCCGGGCAGGAGGATTGTTTTTTAATTGTCAAGCCTTTCTTGAATATGCATTCATTATTAATTTACATTATATCCCAATCAGCAACTGGGGATTTTGTACTTTTGAATTCAAGGTCAAATATTTTGAGTGATACCGAAGAACTTGAAAAAAGTGGACAACACATATTTGTGTGAGTGTATGGAGCACTGTAGGTGTATGTATCTTTGCAACTTTCTACTTGTATTTACAATAGTTTTTGTTCCATTGACTTAAGTGCTATCTTGTAATAAATCCTGTTGACTTTTATATGATGGAAAATGAAGGTCATTCGGCTGGCAATGCACATGTAGATCGAAAGGGCGTGGAGAGCAGAGACTCCAGAGGCTGGGGTTTGCTATTCCCACAAGCCAGGCAGCATTACCGAGAGCAACACGTGGCCTCAGAGCACAGGTCACAGCGAGGTCGTTACTGAGCTCCTCTTAATTCTCATGCTTCTTCCACTTCTCAGTCAGGCACGGGAACCACTGGCAGTCACTGCCATGGTCTGCTGGGGCAGATCATTCAGATTAGGTGAAGTTATTTGTGTCCAAAGTCACCGGAAACACTCCGTTACTCTCCTAAGAACTCATATCACCGTCTGTGGTGATGTATTCTAAGAGAAAAGTAAATGCTTTATTTTCTCCCGGAAAAGACATGCATTTTTGCTCTTCCTCCTAGGGCAGACATGAATTTTAATACTTGGGGTCATGGACAATAGTTCTTTTAGTGGTCATCGTATGCATTTCAAACGCTTTATTCCTGTTCCTTGACTAACTTAAAATATCTGGCTCACAGCCCTGTCAGCAAACAAAGTACTGCATAGAGCACAGGCTTTGGAGCCAGACAGGCCTGAGTTTACAACCAGCTTTGCAGCCGCCTTCATTTCAGAACTGTGGGTAAGCCAGTTAGCTTTCTTGTGGCCAATGACAAAACTCTCAGCTGAACAAGTAAGCGGAAACAAGTAACTCCTCATCTCACTCTAGAAAAGGATCTGGCCTCAGAGACTCCAAAAACTGTCAATATTTTTCTCGGAGTCTCTTGGCTTGCTTCTCTCAGTGTGTTTGTCTCATTCTCCCGTATCACTGGCAGGATTCTACCAAACTGTAGGAGGAAGAAGGGATTGTGATCCAGGCTTCCATCCTTCCCTGTGATGAGCCTAGAAGAAAAAGAAAGCTTCTCTCTCAATGCCTGTGGATCAAATACTTGAAAAAAAAAAGTCCCCATGTGAGTCATCAGTATGAGATTCCCTGGTCCTGCATTGCTCATTCACAGTCTGAGCAGGAGGGCAGAGTATTGTGACTATAACAGAATTACAGGGAATTGGGCAGAAGACTTCCATTAAGGAGAGAGAGGTATTAACAGAAAACGGGGGGAAAGAATCTAGGGTACTGGGCAGGGGTGGGGGAACCTGATGCCTCTATAACCTCTAAACCTCAGTTTCTACAAGTAGAGGTTGGGATTAATGGCAGTACCTACTGATACAACTGTTCTAGGACAAAGGAGATTACTTAGAGAAAGCACTAACCCCAGCCCTCCGTAATAGGTAGTCACTATAAGTAACAGTTGTGGGAGAAGCAGTCACACGAGGTTGCCTTGTTGCTGGGGACTGCATATTTGTGTCACCCCAAATTCCATGTTAAAATCAAACCCCCACTGTGATAGTATTAGAGGCGGGACCTTTGGGGTTAGGTCATAAGGGTCGAGCCCTCATGAATGGATTTAAGGGGGAAAAAAGCCATCTATGCACCAGGAAGCAGATTGTCACTAGACGCCGAATCTGCTGGCATCTGGATTTGGGCTTTCCAGCCTATAAACAGCTGTCTGTTGTTTATAGTTCACCAGTCTATGGCATTTTGTTATAGCAGCCCCAGTGGGCTAAAATATTTCTCTTTCTAGGAATCGAATGCAATGTCAAAGCATATCCTAATGCTGCCTGCAAGTGGAACCATAAGGTAGTGGCTCTTCCTCCATCGCAGGGGTCCCAGGGCCCAGGAAAAACCTCACACTTGGGTAGGGGACGCTTTGATGGTAGAGGTGCCCACAGCCATACAGCCATTTGTGTAGCCATATTCAGGCGACCTTTCTAGCAAAAAGAAAAGAGAAAGGAAGAAAGGAGGGCTCTGACCCATTTTTCCCTGTTTTTCAAAGGGAAGAAATTATTGGCCCAAGGGGATAGCCTTTTACAATTAATACAAAAGCTATTTTTACATTAACTGGGTTACTAATTTATTTATGAGAACGATGTTTAAAAAAAAGAACAAGCAAGCAGGATTCCCAAACAAGAGCCATTCCATTCAATAGATGTGTGGAAGGTATTTGCAGTCCCCCAGGGCAGGCAGACAGTCTGTATGTCTTCCAAGAAAGTCACCAGGACACCAGCCTGTCTTATTTAAAAATAAAGATCATGATTTCATGGTAATTCTGATATGTAAGAAGGAAAAATGGTTAAGACAGGAGGTTTCATCCCCCACTTATGAATTTTCATACTCACACCCCATAACTTTGTCTTATAAATTTATATGATAGTTAATTTTTAAGGGGACTGTCAAATTCTAATTCATCTTCCCAATACTAAAATAGAAAATTAATAAATATTTCATACCATTTTAAAGCGGAAGGGTTGAAACAAGGTATATTTTTGTTCCATTTCAAACAGCAAAGCAACATGGGTTTGAACTCTGCTTTCTCTGCACAGTTTAACAAATAGAGGTCTTAGTTGTAGATGCGGAGAGGCAGACACTGTCTGCCATCACCATCTCTGCTTAACTTCGTCCTGGAAGTTTTATTCAGGGCAGTTGGACAAGAAAAAGAAATAAAAGGCATCCAAAGGAAGAGTACATCTATTTCTATCGGCAGTCAAGATGACCTTAGGTACAGAAAATCCTAAGGAATCCACAAAGAAATCATTAGAGCAAAGCAAAGACTTGGGCAAGTTTGGAATATATATAATTAATATATAAAATCAATTCTATTTCTATATACTAGCAATAAACAATCCAAAAAATAAGAAAAACAATTTCATTTATACTAACATCCAAAAGAATAAAATCCTTAGGAATAAATTGAACACAATAAATGTAATACTTCTACACTAAAACTACAAAATATCATTGAACGGAATTAAAGACCTAAGTAAATAGACAACCGTGTCATGGGTTGGAAGATTGAGTGTTATTAAGATGGCAACACTCCCAGACTGGATTCCAGATTCATAGCAATCCCCATCAAATACCCTGCTGCCTTTAGAAAACATTGACAAGCTTATTCATCTGGAAATAAAATAGACATCATTGGTTTATATTCCCATGGAAATCCAGGGAATCGCACTGGCCAAAACAATCTTGAAACAGAACAAAGTTGAAAGATTTACACTTCCCAATTTCAAAATTTACTAAAAAGCTACAATATTCAGGACTGTCTGGTACTGGAATAAGGACAGACGTGTGTCAATGGAATAGAATTGAAAGTCCAAAAAATAGTCATTCCTATTTATGCTGAGTTGATGATCAATCAGTGTGCCAAGACAATTCAATGAGAAAAGAATGGTCTTTTCAGCAAAGGGGACAACTGGATAGTCACATGAAAAAGAATGAATTTGGATCCATACCTCAAACCATATTAAAAAAAAATGGATCAAAGGCCTAAATGCAAGAGTTATAACTATAAAATCCTCAGAATTGGACTTAAGCCTGAATCTCATGAGCATGGATTAGGCAGTGGCTTCTTACATGTGAAAGCAAAACCACAGCAAAGAAATAAATCGGCGCCATCCAAATGTCAAACACTTGTGCCTCTGAGGACACTATGAAGAAAGTAGAAAATCAACCTGAGAATGGGAGAAAATATTTGTAAATCATATGACTAGTTAAAGTCTTATTATCTGGCATATGTAAAGAACTTTCACAACTCAATAATGAAACAACAAATAATTCAATGAAAAATGTGCAGAGGATCCGAAATAGACATTTCTTCCAGGAAGATGCATAAATGCCCCATAAATGCATGGCAAGAGTCAACATCATTAGTTGTCAAGGAAATGCAAATCAGAAACCAGACTGGGATCCCACCAGGATGGCTGCAATCAAAAGTAGGGGCAATCACTTCATGGAGAAAATTGGGAACCTCGTACATTGCCGTTGGGAGTGGTCTTTGTAGAAAATCGGTGTGGTCTTTGTAGAAAACATGGCGGAAGTTCCTCAGAAAGTAAAATGTAGGATTAACATATGACCCAGCAATTCCTAAATATAAATCCTAGATATATACCCCAAAGAACTGAAAATGGGTGTTCAAACATGTAAGTGTTCACAGCAGCTCTATTTACAGTAGCCAAAGGTGGAAACAACCCAAGTGTCCCCAGTGGAGGAGTGGGTAAACAGAATGTAGTATACCCATACTATGGAACAGTGTTCAGCCTTAAGAATGAATGAAGTAGTGATACCTGCTACAACTTTGAAAACATGATGTTAATGAAAAGAAGCAAGTCCCGAAGGCCACATGTTGTATGATTCCATGTATCTACGTATCAGTCTGCTCAGGCTTCCATAACAAAGTACCTCAGGCTGGGCGGAGTAAATAACAGAAATTTATTTTTGCACAGTTCTGGAGGCAAGAAATTCAAGATCAAGGTGCTGGAAAAGGTGGGTTCTGGTGAGAGCCCCCTTCCTGGCCCGTGGTGAGTTATCTTCCAGCTGTGACCTCACTGTGGCTTTTCCTCTGTGTGCAGGGACGGAGAGAGGCTCCCGGGTGACTCCAATCCTATTGGATTAGGGCTCCACCTTTTTCACCTCATTTATCCTTAACTACTTCCTTAAAGAAACTCTCTCCAAATACAGTCACATTCGGAGTTACGGCTTCAGCATATGAATTTGGGGGCTGTGGGGGTGTTAGAACAATTCAGTCCATAACATATGAAATATCCAAAACAGGCAGATCCATGGACCAGAAAGCAGGTTGTTGGTGGGATGGGGAATGGGGAGTGACTGATAAACCGGGACAAAATCTTACAGGGGTGATGGCAATGTTTGGGACCTAGATAAAGATGATGGTTGCACAACATTGTGAGTTTACTAAATGCTGCTGAATTGTACACTTTACTTAAAAAAAAAAAAAGACAATATTATTAGCAAAGAAAATTCATAGTAAATTGGGAAGCCACAGATGTTACCATGTTAAAAGCCAGGACTTCCAAAGTATATATTCTTACCGGATATACAGATATATTTTTCTATTTTTCACTGAATTGTACACTTACAATTTTAAATTTTATGTGATGTGAATTTCCCCTTAATTAAAAAAAGTAAGTAGCCCGGCTGGTGTAGCTCAGTGGATTGAGCGCGGGCTGGGAACCAGAGGGTCCTGGTTCGATTCCCAGTCAGGGCACATGCCTGGGTTGCGGGCCAGGTCCCCAGTGAGGGCCATGTGGGAGGCAACCATACATTGCTCTTTCTCCCTCCCTTCTCCTCTCTCTGAAAATAAATAAATAAAATCTTAAAAAAAAAAAAAGTAAGTGGAACTTTTTAAGGCAGAGATGAGTGACTCAGTTGATTGGAGCATGATCCCATAACCAAAAGGCCACAGGTTCAATCCCCAGTTGGGCTGCCTGTGGGAGGCAACCAATCAATGTTTCTCTCTCACGTGGATATTTCTCTCTGTTGTCTTCCTCTCTCTAAAAGCAATGGAAAAATCCTTAGGGGAGGATAAAATATTTTTTTAAGAAGGTCAGAGAATAAGTTTCGGTGAGGATGTGGAGAAATTAAGCCCTAATGCACCAAAATGTCAAGTGTTGCTACTATTTTGGAAAACAGTCAACAGTTCCTCAAAAGGTTAAACACAGAGTTACTGTGTGATGCAGCAGCTCCACTTCTAGGTGGATCCTCCCCGAAATGAAAGTGTGTGTACTCACAAAATCTTGTCCATGAATGCTCATAGCAGCCTGTTCATAAGAGCCTACACGTAAGGACAACCCAAGGGTCCATCTGTTGATGAATAAACACAACGTGGCTGATACAGACAAGGAAACGTTATTCAGCCTTTAAAAGGAATGAAATGGTAATGCTTACGACCACAGGGATGAGCCTGGAAGACATCAGGGTGAGTAAAGAACACACACGATATGATCCCACATGTAGGATCGGAGGCACTGGAGGCAGGTCAAGAACCCAGACGGGAGGTTAGAGTCACAGAATGTCAGACTTCCAAGTGAGTTTAGAGACTGTGGTCATAGTTTTGTTTGTTTGTTTTTATTTTACCCCGGTGACCATGGACCTCAAGAGTGTGTGTCGATGCCTAGTTGTCATACTTTTTTTTTTACCTGCACATGTGCACTATTCTGTGGCATTTGTGAGATTCCCCAAACATCATATCAACCTGCAGAAAAATACAGAAACGGATCCAGCCAACTCTGGCCTCGGTCCCACGTGCAAACTGAAGTAGGAAGAACCGCTCCCAGGCCCAGGTGACGGAGTAGCCAGGGTCGATTCCACTTCCCTTTCCCACGAAGGTACTTTGAGTTTCAGGTGAGTTTCCCTGGCGGGAGTGTTTCCGTTTTTAAGGGCACTTCTGGAACTAACTGTGCTTGGAGCAAAGGAATGGATTGTGGCGCCCCCCCCCCAACACACTTTGCTGCCCCTGCCTTTCCCGATCCGGTGGGAGTCCAGCAGTGAGGGTGGGAGGAGGGTGACCAGAGCAGAAGCAGAGAAAGGGCACAGTGTTTGCCAGCAGGGGTGGGAGGGGGAGGGCCCGGCTGTAACTCTTTGGATGTCCTTTGGCCTGAATGACTCCCCTGAGGTGGAGGCAGGAACTGGAACAATGGTCTGCATATCGCAGCACAATCTAGATGCAGGGCTGGGCACGGGGAGGTCCGGCCTCCGAGCGAGAGGATGGAGAGCACTTTGTGAGCAGGACCTTCCGGGAACAAAAGCAGGAGGAAGAAACTTGGCCTCAGCACAGGGACCACAAAGACCGAGCGGGCAGGCTGATAAAGCACCAAGCTGGCCAGAGACACGTGAGCCCTCTTCTTGGCTAGAGCTGTCAGCTACGTGTTAGTAATAAGATCCTTTCTCAGGAAAGCAGGTGCTTGGTAGGCAATTCTTAATGAGCACTCGTCAATGATAGGTTTGGCTGAACGCCGACCCCAGAGAGCCCAAGAGTCAAGTCCAGTAGTGAAGGTGCCATCGTGGCTCAGGAAGCGAAGGCCCTTTCCCAGTACGTCTCAAAGACATTGTGCCAAGTGGCAGAGCGCTGGGAAGAAGTGTTAGTTAAATTAGTAGATGAGAATCTTCATCTGATTAAACTGTGGGGCTCGGCGTCTCCAGCAAGAAGCAGCAGCCAGCAGCAAGGGCTGATTCTGCCACCACTTAGCAGAATCGCCAGTGGCAGCTCAGGGGACTCGCTCCGTGAGGGCGAGAGACACGGCAGGGATGTGGGAGATCCCGGCAGTTGGTCACTTTCCTGCACGTGACTTTCTGGCTACCTCTTCCAGGCGATGCGGGCAGCAACTAGGGTACAAGAGATCCTGATTTGCGTTCCCTGGAGTGAGTAGTCAGGAGGCCTGAGCCACCTTGGTGAGACTGTCTGACAGGGACCCTGTGCCACAGCCAGAACCTCAATGATTCATTCTGTGAAAAATAAAAATGATTTCCCTGCGATGTCACATGTACAGATTTCTGTTGATAGAAGTTTTTTAAATCATTTCCTGACTATTGAGCTATCTAAGGATTATAGCAATGTTTAGTGTGAATACATTTTAATGAGGAATAAAAAATACACTGAAAAAAATTTATATGGCAAAAGAAATCCAATAAGTAGTATGTAGATACAATTTGTATCTAAACATCATATAAATGAATGTTACTCATGGAGCTTAGCGTGGGAAATTGGAAAAATATCTCATGTGATTAACTGGTATCGATTTGACAGCAAATGCGGCACTTTTATTTTGAGAATCACAAGAATAAACATGCAATAAACTCTCAAAAATGTATTGCGAATAATCTAGTCTGGTTATTTTAACAACCTAAATAATTCAAGATTATTAGATTTAAAATTATATATTTGGAGTTTGCACTATAAAAGTAATCTTTGTCATTAAAGACATGTTTGGAATTACAAAAAAGTGAAAGAGAAAAATTACATTTACTTTCACTTTAGGAATTTTATGTACAGATTTCTTTGCTTATTTGGGTACAAGTCACAGTTTACAATGCATATGATTTGTTCTTATTTTTTTCACCTTAAATAAAGATCATCTTTGATTGTTATTATACTTGCCTTCCAATAATAACTTTTGTTATTATACCACACTTCCTCAATTGTGTTTAACAGTTGCAAATATTCCATGAGTCGTGTATTACTTACGATAAAATAAAAAATACTTAGGAATAAATTTAACAAAATAAATGTAACACACGTACACTGAAAATTTCAAAATGTCACTGAAAATTTTTTAAAGACCTCAGTAGATGGACAGGCGTCCTGTGTCATCAGCCGGGAGACCCACTATTGCTGAAACGCCCGCACTCCAGAGTTGGTCTAAGCTACAATGCAGTCCAGAGCGAAACCCCAACTGCCCTGCCTCAGAAGCAGACGTGTTTGACCCTAAAGCTCACGAACAGGGAGGCTCGCAGACCCAACGAAGACACTCACATCACATGGTTTGTCACATGTCATTGTCTCTGAAACACGGGTGGCGATTCCTCACTGACATCAGAGCTGTGTGTGACTGCAAGCCGCCAGGGCCAGCTTTTATTTCACGTGTGATAAACTGGCATTCGATTCTAGGCGAAGCCAAAGAGTAGACCTCAAAAGGAGTCACACACCTTTTCTCGCTTGGCTGGGGAAGCTATCCTGAATTATGATTATCAGTTTGTGGTCAATATTTTATCCTCCTTAATGTTTCATTTATAATCCATATTGCTTTCAGGATTTCAGATGGGTTTATTCAGTGGTTCCTGCTGGGCTATATGACATGTGTAAGCATTAAACCCCTAGTAACTGTCCCCATTTCCCACAAAGCCATCCAGGGTCATTCTCCATTGTGTGAATTTTTACCTCTATCCCCTGAAGTGTAAATTTGGCTGTAAATTCTTTCCTTGATCCCATTCTCCAACTGAAATATGTCAACTATGATTCAAAATGAGTTCCATTCCAGGTATGTTATGATACTGGCTCTGTGTAGTGGTTTCTGAAGAACAAAGCTCAGTTTAACTATGAAGGAAATACACTGATATCATTCATCACAGATAGACAGCTTGAATTGTTTTTGAATATCAGTAAAAATTCAAGACTATATTGAAGTTTTAATAATTAATCAGAAATATGCAATGTTAATGAAGCTCAACACACTTTGTTTGACTTGTTATAACACAGCATTGGCATAGAAAAGCAGACATTACACTATTTAAGTGAGACCTCAGAGTCGAGAAAAAACCCAATACTCATCGAGGTAACATCGTCCTGGGCTTAATTTTAGGCAAGTTTGTATCATCTCATTGAGACCACATATAGGATTGGCCACAGAGAGCTGTTTACTGTATACTCTCATTATAAAATGTTTTCACCCAGGCTGGTGTGGCTCAGTTGATTGGAGTGTTGTCCCATAACTGAAAGTTGCAGGTTTGATTCCTGTTCAGAGCATATACCTGGGTTGCGGGTTCCATCCCTGGTCCAGGCAGGTATGATCCCTAGTCTGAGTGAATACAGGAGACAACCAATCGATGTATGTTTTTCTCTCTCCCTTCCTCTCTCTCTAATAACAATAATAAAATGTCCTCAGGTTGAAGATAAAAAAAAATCTTTTCAAGGCAATAGTATTAATATCAACAATGATATTCTTCAATTTTATATATCTATTAACTAAAATAATACCAATTTTAAAAGTGTAATGATATAAGAATATGCAAGAATTGCTTACAATAGCAAGAGATATTGTTCTCATAAAGAATATACTTTTAATAATACTTTTATTTGTGAAAATATTTTTAAAAGACACATCTAAATTTTAACTACTTTATACATTACAAATAACAATCCCTATGTATTTAGAAATTCGTCCTTTGTAAACTTCTTTTTGAAAACATACAAAAATATGTAAGTTATTGTCCTACCTCAGTGGAATTTAGAGTCCAGTAAAACCTAGGATTTAGGCACGAACCCTTGTGGGCCTTTACCTTTGTATGCAATCTTTGATGCGGTTATTGGTCGGAGAAGGAGCCACTCCCAACCATCTCTCTTTTGCCCGCCCGCCCTCAGAGACATGCTCTTCTACTAGTTAGGGGGTTTGTACAAAAATCGGTGTATCCCTTCTGGTGAGTGGTGGACTGAAAAATGACGAGCACCTGGCGGGGGGCAGCGGGAGGCAGAGGAGGTTCAGACGGACTGCTACAGACTCCCCAGAGAGTTGAAGAGCCTCAGATCTTAGAACAGAAAATGGAAGTCATCCAGTCCAATACCCTCTCTGCTTCACAAGAAAACCTGAGATCCAGCAAGAAGTCACCCCCAAGGTCACAGAGCTAAGACTAGACACCAGGTCCCATGCTCCTTATCCCTGTAGGCAATTCCCAAAGGCTGGTCCTCGGATACTCCACGCAGAGTCATCTTTCCACAGCACTTCACCAAAGACGGTAAGAGTGTTCGGTCATTTTCGCTGATTTAGCACTACCCTCTCTCATGCACAACATGAAATGATGTCCCATTTCCTTCACGTGGGACAATGTTCGGATTCCACACCTTCAGGTACCACGCCCGTCATTATTTTTTAAATTCAAGTCAGTTCTAGGTCTGAGGTGAAAATCAATCACCAAGACAGAAAATGCATAAAATTGCCCGTGTCTGCTAACAACATCCCTTCCTGACTTTACAGCGAAGTCACCCAGAGGACTTCTCAAGACTCTAAGGTGGCTTTTGTGCCCTCGGAATGAAACTCTAACGATCGGAAGTGGGTGTGAGCGTTCCAAAAGCTCTCTCACTACCTTGCCTGCCAATCATTCACAGATTCAGGACAGAAACCCACAGTCGCCTTCGGTATTTATGTCAACATTCCTGGCGGTCGCAAGCACAGCCCCTTAGTCACAAAGAACAGGCTGCGAAATCAAAGACTTGAACTTAAGGTCCAGCTCTGCCAGGCCAGGGCTGGGACACTCAACACCTCTGGACCCTCCCGTCTATCTGCACAGAGGAAGCGATGTCGACTCTTTTCTTGTTAAGGATTACAGAGATCAAAAGTGGCAATGCATGAGAAAGTCTATTGCTTTAGTGTTCACCAGCAGACGTTCCAGACAGAAAAAGTCATGTGTCTCAGACAGACCTGCCTGCAGAGAACGTGTCAGACAGAGCTGCTGACAATCTGCTTGGGAGGTATTCTCACATCCAGCTTCGAGACTGGATCCTCCCAGAGAAGATGAGCAAAACGTGGCATGTCTGTGTGGACCGAAGACCAGCCCGAGAGCGATCCACCCTCCTTTTGTCACAGAGAGGCAAAAAGTAGTCACTTCCTTACACGTTGCCGAATTTCACTAAGATCTTACAAAAATGAGCGCATGACGCATTTGCATGGTTTTTGACAAGTGTGGTTCATGTATGGCTTGCTTCCCAATTATTATGGTTTTAGGTCTGAAAAAAAGTAGCAGAAAACAACCCGAGAAAGGAAAAAATGATTTTAAGATTTAAAAGCCTCAGAGTAAAAGTGTACCGAATAGAGTATCCGTTCTTTTGGCCACGGCTTGTCTCCTCAGTGTCACTTGACTTTGAGGACCGAAACCCTGTATTTCCCAGTCACGGTCACCAGCGTCCTGGGTCTGTTTGCAGATACGCTTTCCAGGGTTTATTCACCTTCTTTCACACAGAACGACAGGCAACGAACAAGCATTGTTCTGAGCAGAAAAGCTGTCTCTCCAAGCGGTGTTTAATTCAACGCAGGTCGGTGGCTGAGGATGGGTGAGGACGGTCGTCTTCTGTTTTAAATGCCAACGATGCCACTTGTCCTGTGACACTCGGCTTTCCCCTCAGAAGGGAACGGGCAGGGAAGCCTGGTGTGCAAGCGGGGCTATTCAACTGCAAAAACACAACAGAACAAAGCACATTTCACTTGGAAACTGTTAGCCTTTTCCCCTAAAGAAGCTAAATGTGTTAACACAGGAAAAATAAAACAAGTTCATAGTCTGGAGCCGCCAGGTGGACGCATTGTGGGGGAGGAACGCGTTTTCCGGTACCCTGAGGGTTCTTCTGGCCGGTCTGAAAATCAAGTCGACCTGAGACAGAGTAGCACGAGAAAATCAGCACATTTAACACACATGCGTGGGAACCCCATGTACATGACAGAGTCAGGGACCCCCATGTGCCAGAGGTTCAGAGACAGAACGGGAACACGGGGTGTAAGACATCCCGAGCTAGGGATGAGGTGAGAGACCTGGCGGCGTCAGAAGGTATTGTAGGATAAGAAGAACAAATATTTGGTAAATAAAAGTTTGTTCTGCCCTAATGAGAGGCCAGAAAGGTTGCTGCTGATCACTTTTATGGGCAAGGCCCCTAATTCAAGTGCCCCTGGGTGGTTACGGGAGGGGCAGAAGTTTCTCTTGAGCCTCAAGCTAAAATTGTCCTTATCTGAAAGCAATCTACACACCAATGAGGCACATCTTGGGGTGACTGGTTCTAAACCTCCGAGGAGTGACATCTGATAAGACGCGATCACTGTACATTTTAATGGCCCATCTGTAGGTTCTCTACTCTGGGGCCTACCTGCCTGGCTGAAGAGTATCCCAATAATATTTGAATGACTATCAACGCTCATTGATTGTCTCCCCACCCCCACCCCACCCCCGCTGTGTGTTTAACTGTTGCCAGGAATTAATCACATGGTGGGGGAGGAAGTGCCAGGGTCTCTGTGCCTGAATCAGAGGGTGAAGGGAAACCAACCGCCTGAACCCCAGGGGTACCTCCCCGTGGGCTCAGCATGCACCCTACCTGACCTCTCTGGGTTAGAGGGGCAACCGGGCAGTTCCTTTAGCAAAATCGGAAAAGATCGAGTCCGACTCTGTCAGTTCAGGCTGTGAGCCGTTCCTCTTGGCCGGCTGAACTCCGGTTTGTTAGGAAATAAAATGGATTCTGAGAACACATTCTGCTGGATGGGCATGTTCAAGACAAGAACGAAGGAATCTGGGGAAAGTCCAATTCCTTTCTGAACCTTTCCAGCCTTTCCCAACAATTGCTGTTCGTGAAGAATCGTTTCTCTATTCATTCCAGCTTTGTTTAATTGCGTCGACGAGCCAAGCAATGGTGAGATTTTATAACCAGGAAAAAGTGACAGAACACCCTGCATATTTTTCCAAGGTGTGCCTCTGTTAGCAAAGCGTTGCCAGGGTGTGGTGGAGGCCCCGCTGGGAAATTAAAGGCTTATCCAAACAAAAGCTCGGAAGACACCCCATACACAGGCAAATGGAAAACTCATACATTATGGCACTGCTTTCTTGGATGTTCAGACGGGAGCCAGAAACAAACAAACAAAAAAAGTCGTCTTATTGAAAGTTTTGAAGTACATTGAAAGTCATTGTAAAGGCTTTTTTTGTTTGTTTGTTTCTTTGTTTCTTTAGCAGGGATATATTTCTTAACACAACATTGTAGGGCATTACAATGCAGAGCAAAATCCTGGCCGAGCTTGAAGGAATTCCAAACAATACAATGGCTTGAATCCGTGTGGAAACCGGTCCTGCAGCGGGAACCTCCGAAGCTGGCATCTGTCACTAACATGGCGAGCAGGGAAACTTCGTGGGATCTGGGTCGCCTTGTGAGAGGAACAGCCCTACGTACCTTCTCCGGGTCCAGGAACAAGGGCCACGCGTGATTTCACTGTGCTGACAATACTTGGGGCTTTATTTCTTCTTTGCTTACTCAAAATTATTTTTCTCAAAACTTAATGGCAATGGTACATAAGACAAAGGTTGACAGCATAATTGTTACTCCTTTATACCTTTGCAAATAATTTTTAAAAAGGAAAAGTATCGCAGGAATTTCTGACAATGTTTCGAGACCAAAAAATGGGACATTTTTTAAGTGGCGATGCAATGTTGTTTTAGTGGGTGGAAACAGTAATAGCACACATTCGGAAACATAATGCTTTTTTTATTTAATGGAAAATACTTTTCATTGCTGTTTATCTATAGAAAAAATCAGTGTATCAAAAAGGAAATATATGGCTCCTTTTCATAACCATAAAAATCAGACAAAAACTTAAGACTTTATACACAAATACAATATATTAAGAACTCTAACATAAAGCAATATTTTTTTTAACATAGTGATTATGTTAAGGTGGTCTGGTAATTTGTGCTTTTCTTTGTTTTTACAAACATTATGATGTAGATACACAGAGGTAGATAGACAGACAGATGAGAGGTAGACAGACAGGCATTGAAAGCAGCTAATTTATATCATTGGTTTCTCATGTGCACATTTAAAGCAGAAATCATTTGTTTGACTTAAAAAGCTGTATTATATCATCGCTATATTGCATTGCTTAGATCACAGATAGATTGTTGATACAAATATCAATATTTATTAATGTCCACAGTATCCTATAAAACAAGCACTCGGAACTTTTATGCCAAAAATGTACTAAATGAAAACACACACACACACACACACACGCACGCACGAATTCCAAGCTTACCACTTCCTTTTGCAACGCCCATCTCCCCATCACGTCGCACAGGGAGACTTCTGCGGAATTCTTCTCCGTGGGCCACGAAGCCTTTGCTCCAGTTTCTGACGTAGCCAATACTCCAATATTCTCGTGAGAGTAGAACACTTAGTTCTACTTCAACAGTGGTCAGTGATTCCGAGTCTAACTGGACGTCAGCAGGAGCTGATAATCGATGAATATTTTAATATAAATAAGTCCCAAATGTTATATGCATACTTATGTACAAAATTATTTGTTGTTTTCCTGAGATTCGAATTCAGGGGGGCCTCCTATATTTTATTTGGCAACCAGAGTTGTATGGCCCCGTGTAAAGCCAGTTTAACAGACAAGCAATCCCTACTTTTTACATTCGTGTACTTACTGAGAACTGGAAAATAAAGATCATTTTAATCTTACTAAACATAAGCTTCTACTTAACCAGAAATCACCATTTGCATCATCAGATACCACTGTATATTGGTCAATTAAAATGTAAATTGAGGCTATTTTTCCTGATGAATAGATTTCAGAAACGGATAAAACTCATGAATAACGGATTAATGGTAAAAAATTATATGTGGGTTTTAAAGGCACTCTTAGATAAGTCAATCAGTGAAATTGAAAGCAGGAAGAAGAATAAATGGCTGTATAATTATAAGATGTTCTATGAGTGATACAACAGCAAGGCATGTCCTCGGGGGAATGTGGTACACAGGGCTATTTCTAGGAAGTATTGGGGAATGCATAATCTCATTACATGCTTCCTTCTCTCCCTAACCATCCATTTCTGTCCAGCTGGAATCTAGTTAAATAAATTCCAGAGCCTCCCTTGAGGGAGAAGAAAGGCCACAAAAAGGCAGAGGGTGGATTGTTTCTCCTTTTGCTTTTGGAAAGCAGGGCAGGGTTGGGGAGAGGGAAGAGTGGGTGTACGTACCAATCAGTTTCGCAGTAACCAATGGGGAGAAGAGGTGGGAAAGAAAATGAATCAGCCACTTCACTTTCTCCTGTGCTTTTCCAACAATGGGCCCTCCAAGACAAAGGAGTGATGCCGTCTATGGTCCAGAAGCTATAAAATATGGTCAGCTATCACGTTTTGCAAAAAAGATTTTATTTACTTAGAGAGGGGAAAAGGAGGAAGAAAGAGAGGGAGAGACACATCAATGTGTGGTTGCCTCTTGTGCGCCCCCTACTGGGAACCTGGCCTGCAACCTAAGCATGTGCCCCAGACTGGGAACTGAACCTGTGAATTTTCAGTCTGCAGGTTGCTGCTCAATCCACTGAACCAGACCAGCCAGGGTGGTCGGCTATCATTTATAACAGATGCCAGCATTCCAGGAGGTTTGGATTTTAGGGAGCAAGAGGTAAGTCATTTGTCATTTAAAAATGATAGATAAATCTTGACTCTCAACAACGTGCAAAAGAATCCCCCCCCCAAGATGTTTCCAACTGGGGTCCGCCCTACAGAGTCCAGGCACACTCACTGCCTTGCCCACTGCTCTGCCCGCTGCCCACTGCCCCATGCCTTCCCTCTGAATCACTACCGACAACACTGAGAACCTAGAGGTGGCCTTCATTCCCATCTTTTCTCTGAAAGACTTCACTTTGCTCTGGCCTGTGACTCCGTGAGACAGAGGTCAAGTGAATTACATGGAAGGTTGGTTCTGAGTAAAAATTAGCATATAACAATTTATCTGGTAATTTTGATAGATTGGTCATCAATTTCCAAGTTTGGGAGTCTGCCTATTTAAGTCGTCTTAGATTTATGTCAATGAAATGGACTTTCTTCCCATCAATGGAGAAAACGTAAAAGATTAATGATTTGAAGAGGAGCCAAAGTACAGAAAAAGCAAAGCCCTCCAGGTGCTTTGGAGCTGTAAGGACATCGTGGGTGGCTGTAGGAACAGTATGATTACAGTTTATCACTCTGAAAGCTGAAGCAAGAGTACCATCAGATGTATATGGCATAAGCCATGTAACTGGTATTTTTCCTAAATGACATTGTCTGTTTTTGCTAATTCAAAAAGAACCCACCTTATTAAAAAGTTGAAATTGTTTTTCCTTAAGAGGAAGTTGCCTGACAGTGGTTTCTCTGACAACCTCACCAGAGAGGGCGGTGGGTGACCAGGAGCAGAGCCCTTGGGGATGAGACTGACCAATCACTGCCCAGGGAAGACCAGCCGGCAGAGACTTCCAATGCTGCTCTAAAACCAATGTTTTGTACAAAATGCTTCCAGATTTGGTGTTTGTTTTACTTTCGCAAATGGCTTCTGACAGTATTTGCTCATTTTTCACACCAATGCTTTAGTTCCTCAGAACACGCTTCTCATCTTTTACTGTTTTATCATCCTCACTTTCGCATAAATAAATCATTTCTTTACTTACTGCCTTCCGATACAATTCTCTGAAGCCCATTATTCAATGAAGGGGAGTTATAATTTTTAATGCCAGCACTTTAATATATCGACTTGACAGTAATTCGTCTAGTTGTTTTTCCAGTAAACAAAATTGGATGTATATATAGAATTTACATGGAAATTTCAAGTGGGAGTTGACCATGAAAACTACACGCAACCTGAAATTCCATTGTCAATACTGGCTCCTATCAAACCTCTCATTCATCACTTTTCATGTTGTTTTATTACCTTTTTCAACTATTCCTTGTTAAAATTTTAAAACATAAATCTGAAAGAACGATATGGTAGACGACCACGTTGCCCACATTACATTTTATCTCACTGTCAACATGCATCGCCTAAAAATATATTCTCCTGTATCATCATCAAACAATTATCATAGAAGAAAATTCACAATAATTCCCTAATACCCAGGCTATTTTCAAATTTCCCCAATTTTCTATAAACGCTTTTTATAGCTGGGTTTATTTTAGTTTTTGTTTTCAAATGAAGTATAATATTTGTCCTAATTGAAATTCTGTGCCAGTCCTGTATGGGAGTATATAAACATATGGATGTGCCACAAATAATGCCCCCTTTTTATTACACAATCTTTCATTACAAAACCATACATACGCAATTCTGTAACGTAACAATATCATACTCAAGCACACCATATGACATTTTAGGAGAAATGTTCAAATTAAAACTATAAGTTATTACATCATGTTATTATCCTACCAACCACACTCAAGCAGGCATTACTTCTGCTGGATCCTGTATATTCCATTTTCTTGCAGTGTAAAAGCTTGATTAGATGCATTTACATATTTACAGCTATTTTATAGGTGATGCATGTACTTCATCTGATATCCCATCAAGCAGTATATAATGTCAGATGATCATAAGACATTTTCTGGAAGGCAGGATCATTTCCTACAAGGCAGAGACAGATCGCTCTATTGCCGGCACTTCTAAACTTTGTGATTAAGAAGTAGAGTGGGTTATTTACGACTCAGCAAATGCACTCCTAGGAACCATCAGCTATGCCAAATTATAAAATAAGAGCCACAGAATGTATGAGAAAAATGGGGTAGAAATTCATCCAAAAAATTCATCAGTGGCGCATATAAAAATCTCATTGAAAAAGGAACCCCAGTGAAAATGCTGGTACAGTTTTATGCATGTTGAATGGTTTAGAAACAGATAAACACTGTATAACTATGGCATTTTCTCCTGAAGAGACCTAGAGTCTGTCTGAGTGTCAGGAGGATTATGGGGCTGGATGAAAGCGTGCATAAACACACGTGAAGTGTGTGTTAAGCCCACATGGTGTCCCAGTGTATTGACTGCATTGGAACTGAACTGTGGTTTTAAAACGACCATTGTAGCAGAATGTCCTCTGTGGGTTGTTCCTTTGGAACCACATGGATGCCCTGTTCCTCACCAACCTTTGTCCTCCTGGGGTTAGTATCTATTGATTATCCCTGCCTGAGTCATTGATTTCAATGGCACTTGCAAAGTCGTGACTTTCACGTTCTGGCAATCCTTCTATATTTACAGGCAGACATCGATTTTCACAAAATGCTTGTCTTCTTTGTTCCAGAGAGTGGCCTCTGCCGCCCGTTTGGAACACGCCCAAGACTAATCCTTCTGGTTCTGGCTGTCCTTCCAATGTTGTAAAGCCACGATTTTCGATGCCTTCCTCATTCCTGTCCCCCGATTAACATTTCCATTTCTTCAGCTGGTCCTCAATCACATGCATTGGAACTCCTTCAACATTCTGGTCACTGTCTTTTGAATAAGCTCCAATTTGCACCCAGAAAATATATTTTTCAAACAGGGTCCTATTGAGTGGATTGAGACAGTTGCCTTCTTCACTCTGGACATTATAGCTCTGGTAATGCAGCCCAAAGTCAGCATTTTGCTAAGGTCACATATTACTGTCGATACATATTATTGCTAAGCTGAATTTCCTTCAGTCATACTGTTCAATTTTTTTGAGACCAACTTTCAAGGATTTATTATGTCAAATCCCATGTTAGTAGATTCAACCCAACAGTCCAGCTCTTTCTGTTCAATTTTTTATAGTAGCTAGAAATCTCAGGGGCTCTGTATTTTTATCCAAGTCACTAATAAATTTGATCAACAAAGGGCCAAGGACAAAGCTGCACTTGATTATGATCATTTGACATTTTTTTATTATGATCGCTCATCCTGAGTTCAGTCCATCAAACGGTTCTTGCCTCTGGCTAGCCTTTCTCCACTGAACCCTCAGAGATATCATGTGAGAGACCTTACCCAGTGCTCTGCTGAAGTCCAAACATCCTGGGCCTACAGCATGTCCCTTCATGACCCCTTTGATCACACTGTCTGAAAAAGAACTAAGGTCAGTGTGCCATCATTTTAGTGAAACCATGCCCTCGTCCCATGATCCCGGCTTCCTTTCCAAGGAGTTCACAGACCGCCGAGGCTCAAGCAACTCATTCACCATGATAACAAGAGATCTTTTTGCAAAGGAAACATGAAATTCATTCAGGGGGAGTGATCTTAAAATTCAGATAAAATAATATGTTGTAAGGCTTGCTTACTTAAAATTTTCTAAGTTTGCACTGTGCTCTGATGACACATGAATGCTGTGGAAGAATAAAAATGTAATAAATGGTAATAAGAATAATTAACTGCAAAAGGAAGCCTTTCATTTGTTTTTTTGATGCACTGTATTACATTTTATTGTGACATATCTTTAACACGGTCTCATGATCTTCAGGGGTTGGTAATTTCCTAAAGGAAAACAATGTTGAAGTCAGTCCAATTCTCCAAACCTGCTTTTAGAAGTTTCGCGCTGTTAGTTTGCAAGGCTGCTGTGTGACCAGGTTAAATAACGCTTCTGCACCACCAGCTTTCCGTGACGCTTGATAGGTCTATAAATCTCTCACCAGCATGAGGAGGATTTCGTGAACAAGCTCCAACCACAGGGATCACGGTAATTTCATGGCAGGCAATCCAAAAAATAGATTGGTCTGTGTTAAAATGTTAGCATTGCAAGTGATATTCTGGCGTGAAAATCCATGCTGCGGAGTCGACATCACATCACTTCATAAAACGAAAATATGAGTGAGAAAAAGTCCAGTGACTGTTTTTGCATAGCCTTGGGACACTGAAGATGTGTTTCTGGCAATAAAGTTTCCTAGATGTTTCAGCAGCACGGTTTTCATCTTTGAGTCCATGGAGGAAGTCAGTCAGTTGGTGACACATCCAGAATTTCTCTTCTGAGTTATGCTGCTGAAAACCAACACAGTAAGGCATGTGGTTGACATTGTAAAGGCATATAAATAATACTTGGATTTATGCACTTAAATGTTTATTCTGTTTAAGATTTTAAGACAGTTAAAAATGGACATCCATGCTTGCGGTTTAAGGAATATAAATAACTTGATATGGAAGGAGGCTCGACTTGGGGCAGTGAGCACACATTACAATATACAGATGATGTCTTATAGAATTGTATACGTGAAACCTACATAATTTTATTAACCAATGTCACCCCAGTGAATTCAATTGATCAATCAATAAATAACTCGATATGAATGCAAATGCTAGGCAACTAATCCAAGAGAAATTACATGCTTAACATTGTCACAGTATGTGAATGGATCATTTATGACAAAATAGAAAATATGGAAGTCAAGCAGTATCAATTCAAAAGCAATTTTTAAATCCTACTTAAAAGAGGATAATTTATTTTTCTTTCTTTTTTAAGTATATTTTATTGATCATGCTATTACAGTTGTCCCATTTTTTCTCTCCTTTATCCCCCTCCGCCTTGCACCCCTCCACCCTCCAGCATTTCCTCCAACCCCCCCTTAGTTCATGTCCATGGGTTGTACATGTAAGTTCTTTGGCTTCTCCATTTCCCATACTATTCTCAACCCCCGTCCCCCGTCTATTTTGTACCTACCATTTATGCTTATTCCCTGTACCTTTTCCCCCATTCTCCCTCCTCCCCATCCCCACTGATAACCCTCCATGTGATATCAATTTCTGTGATTCTGTTCCTGTTCTAGTTGTTTGCTTAGTTTCTGTTTGTTTTTTATTATTCATAGTTTTGCTATTTTTCTTTTCCTTAGATATGTCCCTTTAACATTTCATATAATAAGGGCTTGGTGATGATGAACACCTTTAACTTGACCTTATCTGGGAAGCACTTTATCTGCCCTTCCATTCTAAATGATAGCTTTGCTGGGTAGAGTAATCTCAGATGTAGGTCTTTTCCTTTCATGATTTTGATCCTTTCCAGCCCCTTCTTGCCTGTAAGGTTTCTTTTGAGAAATCAGCTGACAGTCTTATGGGAACTCCTTTGTAGATAACTGTCTCCTTTTCTCTTGCTGCTTTTAAGATTCTCTCCTTCTCTATCATCTTGGGTAATGTAATTATGATGTGCCTTGGTATGTGCTTCCTCAGGTCCCACTTCTTTGGGACTGACTCTCTGAGCTTCCTGGATTTGCATGTCTATTTCCTTTTCCAGACTGGGGAAGCTTCCCTTCATTATATTTTCAAATAAGTTTTCAATATCTTCCTCTTCTCCTTCTGGCATCCCTATGATTCACATTTTGGAATGTTTAAAGTTGTCCCAGAGGTTCCCAGGCCTCTCCTCATTTTTTTGAATGCTTGTTTCTTCATTCTGTTCCAGATGAATGTTTATTTCTTCCTTCTGGTCCAAATTGCTAATTTGAATCTGGGTTTCTTTCCCTTCACTACTGGTTCCCTGTATATTTTTCTTTTTTTCACTTTGTAAAGCTTTCATTTCTTCATATATTTTGTGTCCATAATCAATCATTTCTGTGAGTATCCTGATTACTAGTGTTTTGAACTCTGCATGTGATAGGTTGGCTACCTTCTCTTCACTTAGTTCTTTTCCTGGAGTTTTGATCTGTTCTTTTATTTGAGCCATATTTCTTTGTCTTGGCACACCAGTCAGGATGAATGTTTTTATTTTTAGTCCTTGGTTGTCAGACTTTCATACAGTTTGATTTTCTGTCAATTCTGGTTGTTTTTTGTTTTTAAATTGGTTGTTGTCCTTCTTTTGGTTGTGTGAAGAAGCAAAATATATCTACCTACACCTCCATCTTGGCCAGAAATCTAAAAGAGGATAATTTCATTACTTTGTTTTCCTGAAAAGGAAATTGGCACTTTTTATTTATTGATGGGAATTCCACTAGGAAATCTGGAACTAAATATTACTTGCTAATTGTTATCTGGTGTTGAAATATTAATCTTTCCCCCTCAAAATGTCCAATAAATGTCACATTACGCAAGGAATAAAATTTATAAGGCAAATGCTGTCTTCCTTTCTGTCTACATTGAAAACAGAGCAGATATTGTCTGCCTCTTTTTCAGTGATTTTTTTCAGTCTAGGTAATTACTATGGTCTTTGTATTACTGTTTATCATGGTAGCCTGTATTTTAGAAAATTATGGAATATATATCATACAAATGAAATCAATTTGTTAGTAGTAAATTATACACAATATGTATTTACTGTGCAAAGTTTAATGTTGATTTCATATGACCTTCCTCTGAATTTATTTCTCTTCCCTTCCTTCACCCCATTCAAACACACTATGCTAATTATCTGGCTCAGGAAATTACTAACCATGCTTTTCATCTATTTGGAGTGAGTTCTCCAAGACTATAAAATTAGTGAAATAGAACATTGTCCAGGTTCTATGCCAATTATTTTAAAAATAAGCAGTTTTAAAGTAAAATGAACACTGTAACAATATGTGTATTTGATTTAGAAGATAGTTTTTAAAATTAGAAGAAAGCCTTGGCTTAGTTTCTATAATGGTATGACATTACTCGAGTCTATTATTCTCTTCAGACTGATGAGACCCACTGTGGATAGCATTTAATTAAATAAGATA
>PVJI01016697.1:0-37676 GCA_004026765.1 Micronycteris hirsuta | reverse complement strand
GTGAAAAATGTTCCATATATATATTTGTCAAATAAATGAATGCATGTGTGAATAAATATTATTCTAGTAAGTTTATCCTCTGCTAAGTGTAGATATTGTTTCTGGATCATGTGTTTACATTTTGAGATTACAGAAACCAGAAAACAGCTACATTACCAGATAGCATAGGCAATGTTTAGTGGTCTCTCTCATCATGCATAGTTTTGTTTGCTTGTTTATTGTTTTTTAATCATGTGAGAGTTATTTAAGGGAAGAAAGAATGGGTCAGCATATCAGTCAATGTGATATCCTACATTAACAAAATGAAGAATGAAAATCATATCATCATCCCAATGGATGCAAAAAAGCATTTGAAAAATTTCAACATCCATTTTATATAGAGGAAACATACCTCAACGTAAGAAATGTCATATACAAGCCCAAAGTTAACATAATTCTCAACAAGAAAATCTAAAAGCCTTTTCTCTAAGATCAGAAATGAAACAAGGATGCTCATTCCTGCCACTTGTACTTAACACAGTATCATAAGTCCTTGCCAGAGCAGTTAGGCAAGAAAAAAAGTAAAAGTCATCCAAATTGGAAAAGAAAACGTATACTGTCACTACATAAAAATAGTGCAATGTTATATAGAAAAATCCCTAAAAATCCCATCAAAAACTGTTAAAATCAATAAATAAATTCAGTAAAGTTTCAAGATACAAAATAAAGATTCAAAATCTATTGCATTTCTATATACTAATAACAAACTATTAGAAAGATAAATAAAGAAAACAATCAAAACAATCCCGTTTATAATTGCATCAAAAGGAACAAAATACCTTGGGTAAATTTAATCAAGGTGGTAAAAGAGTTGTACATCGAAAACTGTAAGACAGTAATGAAAGAAATTAAAGAAGACAAAAATAGATGCAAAGTTATTTCGTGCTCATGGATTAAAGAATCAGCATTGTTAAAGTGTCCATAATATCCAAAGCAATCCACAAATTCAATGTTATCCCTTTCAAATTCCAATGACATTTTTTATAGAAGTAAAACAAATAATCCTTAAATTAGTATGGAACCACAAAAATACCCTGAATAGACAAAGCGATCTTGATAAAGAAAAACACAGATAGAGGCATCATGCTTCCTAATTTTAAACAATATTATAAAATTATAGTAATTAAAACAGTATGGTACTTGTATAAAAACAGAACTGTAAACGAATGCAACATAATATAGAGACCAGAAATAGACTCATGCACATATATATATATATATATATATATACATATATAGTCAATTAATTTATGGCAAAGGAGTCAAGAACACACAATAGGGAAATGACAGCCTCTTCAGTAAATGGTGTTGGGAAAACTGGACAGCCATATGCAAAATAACAAAACTTGACCACAATCTTATACCATGCACGAAAGTTAAGTCAAAATGGATTAAACCTGAAACTATGAAACTGCTAGAAAAGAACATAGGCAGTAAACTCCTTGATGTAATCCTTGACAATGATTTTTTTAATCTGAAACCAAAAGAAACAAAAGTAAAAACAAATAAGCAGGACTACATCATACTAAAAAGCTTATACACTCCAGAGGAAACTATTAACAAAATTAAAAGGCAACCTGCTGAAAAAGAAAATATTTGCAAATTATGTATCTGAAAAGGGGCTAACATTTAAAATATATAGCAAACTCATGCAATTCAATAGAAAAAGCAAACAAACAATTTAAAAATAGGTAAAGTACCTAACTAGACATCATGCCCAGAAGACTTACAAATGGCCAATGTGTACATTAAAATGGGCTCGGCGTCATTAACTGTCAGAGAAATGGAAGTCAAAACCACAATGATATATCCTTTCACACTTTTAGAATGGCTATTATTAAAAATAACAAGTGTTGGTGAGAATATAAAATAAAAGGAATATTTATGCATTGTTGGTGGGAATGTAAATTGGTGCAGCCACTATGGAAAATATTATTGCGTTTCCTCAAAAAATTAAAATAGACTCTGGCTGGTGTAGCTCAGTGGATTGAGTGCGGGCTGGGAACCAGAGGGTCCTGGTTCGATTCCCCGTCAGGGCACATGCCTGGGTTGCGGGCTGTGTCCCCAGTGAGGGCCATGTGAGAGGCAACCACACATTGCTGTTTTTCTCCCTCTCTGTCTCCCTCCCTTCCCCTCTCTCTAAAAATAAATAAATAAATAAATAAAATCTTTTAAAAAATTTTAAAATAGAACTACCACATAATTCAGAAATTTCACTTCTAGGTACTTATCCAAAGAAAACAAAAAACACTAATTCAAAACACTAACCAACACGTTGTTTGCAACATTACTTACAATAGTCAAGATATGGAAATGTATATCAGTGGATGAATGGACATAGATCTGTTATACACACAAAAAAAAATATCATTTAACCATAAAAAAGAATGAGATAATGTGGATGGTATTATGCTAAGCAAAGTAAGTCAGAGATAGACAAATATGTGGAATTTACAAAACAAAATAAAAACAAACAAACAACAATGACAAAATTAAGATTATAGATAGAGAACAGACTGGTGTTTTCCAGAGGCAGGGAAAAGGGTTGAGAGAAATGGGTAAAGGGAACAAAAGATAAAGAGAAAATTAGAATTAAAAACAACAACAAGAACAATTTAAAAATCCAAACATCTAAAACAGATATCACCAAATCTATGGACAAAAATCCCTTAATTTTATTTTATATACCTTTCTAACAAGTTTGGTCAGCTGGTTTCTTAACCCATAACAAATTACTAGTAAAAGAAAGAAAGAAAGAGAGGGAGGGAAAGAAGAAGGAAGGAAGAAAGGAAGAAAAGAAGAAAGGAAGAAAGAATGAAAGGAAGAAATCAATCAATCAGAGATGGATAATCAGAAAATCATGTCTAGCCAATTCAAATAAAAACTCATTATCGTTTTCCATTTTCTGGACCTAAGCCAATTATTTTCAGCCTTGGTACCTATTAAGTGTAGGAGAGGCCTGGTCCCTGGATACAAAAATCATGAAACATCATGACAAGGATATTTGATAATTTGTATTGAATTATTTCCAAAGGCATATATGGCCTTTTACTTTGGTATTCATATCTTGGGAAAGAGGAATGCCCAAATATTTGAAGACTACTGGACAGAGTTCAAATTAATATTTGTATTAGAGCAGTGAAAGACAAATACCGTATGATCTCACCTATAAGCGGAACCTAATCAACAAAACAGACAAGCAAGCAAATTAGAACCAGAGACACTGAAATAATGAACAAACTGACAGTAACCAGAGGGGAGGGTGGAGAGGGATAATGGAGGAAAATAGGGGAGGGGCCATCGAGGAACATGTATAAAGGACCCATGGACAAAGCCAAAGGGGGTAGGTTCGAGGGTGGGAGGTAGGGATGAGTGGGACGGGGTGGGGTGTAGTGGGGTGAAAATGGAGACAACTGTACTTGAACAATAATAAAATAAATAAATAAATAAATAAATAAGCAAAAAACAATATTTTTACTGGAGGATCCATAGCATTTCATGGATTTCTGTTGAGTATGGATGGGTACTAGATAATAAACTAAGTCTGTGATCAAGTCTGGTTCAGAATACATTCAATAGGTCTAAAGAGCCCCTGGTGGTCATTTTTCTGATTGCTAAATATACAATTAAGATAGATATATTCAATAAAAGGTCAAAACCCCACACTGGTTTTATGATCTCTGATGTAGGAGCTATCATAGGTGAAGGTCCGCTGGAAGTCTCTGAAAGTATCTCCTTGTCATTCACAAAGAAAACAAATAAAAACCATGCCATCTCCTGAAGGAGGAGCAGAGATTCATGCCAACCTTAATGACCTATAAACGGTATTAAATCCACCAGAGCTGTCCATCAAAAGCCAGATAAATCTTGAAGGATAACTGACAACTGCAAACACAAATCCTCAGTGGCCTCTATTACAGCTGCTGTGCCAGAGCTAGTATCTTTGCTTGAACATATTTATACAGCATTAGATGCATGATATTTGGCCACTGATCTGGTAAATGTATTCATTTTTATTCCTATTTGAAAGGAGGATCAGAAATATTTGCATTTACTTGAGACAGACAATAGTCTGTCCTTACTAGTTCTCATGGTCTTGCCGTGAGGCTATGTTGTCTCTTCTCTGTTCTAATGCCATCCAACAGGACCAGGAACAGCTGGACATCTGCAAGAACAGTACATTTGTATGCTCTAAAAATAACATGATAATAAGATTGATGAACAAGGCGTGACAAGTCTATTAGAGTCTTTGGTAAGACACATATTCTCCGGAGAGTGTGAGACAGATCAAGATCAGGATGTTGCTGCATCAGTGTAGTGTTACAGTTTCCAAGGTCTAAAGCATTCTGGAACATCTTCTGAAAATAAGGGCTGTATCATTGCATCTTGCACTTCCCCCGACTAGGAAGGAAGCACAATATCCAGTAGATCTCTTCAGATTTGGTAGAATACACAGTCCACACTTAACCCTATTCTGACCCATATGCCAAATGACACAATATGTTACCAGCTTTGGAATGTAGAGCAGAAAAGGACCCTAGAGAAAGTTAAGGCTGAGAGAGAAGTGGCTCTGCCACATATGCCACATGATCTATCAGAGTAAATGGTATATAGATCTCTGTGGAGAGGAAAAATGCCACACAGAGTTTAAGGCAAGCCCCAATAAAAAAATCACAAGACATACCTGTAAGGTGATGGGTCAAGAACATGTTATCTGCACTAGACATTTATATACTTTTTGAGAAATGGATCCTGTTATACACTGGGTCCTAGGATATTAAGTGAACTTGTAGTCCAAATTACCCTTTATGATCTAGATCTGTCAGATCACCAAATCATAAGGTCATATTGAATTAGTAACAATCCATTATAAGATGAAGGTGACGTATTTTGTATCAGATATGAATAAGACCAAATAAGAGTCTGCTTAAGCAGGTCACCCAGACTCATGAATTGCTTTAGCCATTCGTTCCGCCTAGATTTTTACATTTAGATTCTCTCACCCAATATTATATCAAAGCCTAATTTTAATTGAAACAATGGACATAATACCATGTTTTGTAACATTACAATTATCCATAAAATCAGTGTTACATGCTTCTGTCGCAACTTTTACAAATACAGATAATCTCATTTATATTCAGTAATGTTTAAATTAACGTAGCTCGTTGAGTTTAGTCTTAGTGTTCCAAATACCTTTATGTTTCTCTTTGAAAATAAAACCTGCTCAGTGTTTTGGGAGTTTGCTTCTGGTCATAAATTCTTCCTTTACCTCATAAAAATTAATCTTCACTTAATCAAGGTCAGTTATTAAACACATGAATTAGAGGAGTTCCATCTTGCAGATCATCACACCAATCAAATGTTACTATGAGAACACGAACCCGTGATTTATAATAGCCATAAATTAATCAGTAGGTACAATGAATAATTCACCCCTGGCAGAGCCCTTGGATTTGGGTCCTTTCACTTCTCCTAGCTCAGTGCTCTGGGAGAATGAGTAGAAAGGCACTTTGTCTGACACCAGCACACCTTTGTCTCTGAGAGGGAGTCAAGGTGATGTCTCATTGGCAGCGTGGCCTCAAGTTGACTCTCATTTCACTCTCCTGAATATTAATTGGCTTAAAAGCTTCTTTACCGTGGTCTATACTGGCCTCTTTTAATCACATATATGTTTAATTAATCTTTAATATATCAAATATATTTAGACTTTCTATTAATTATCAACACCAGTAAGTATAAAAACATCTTCCAATTCAAGAATATAGTTAAAATTTGCAGGTTAGTTTTCTCCTGATAGACTTCTATATTAACCATAATTGGTACAGGCAATGGGGTAACTGAGAACATGGACCATGGCCAAAAGTAAAGATTAGGAAATGACCAAGGATTGGCAGGTTTTGCGGAGTACACCAAAATCCACAAGCACATCAGGAATGAGTGACATAAATTTAGACTAGAAAGAGAGTCACATATAGATGTTTTAAAGTAGAGCAGAAAAAGAATATGGAAACATGTAGGAATCATACATGTCCAGACGAGCATAGCTAAGAAATAGGTTCAGGGACCTGGGTATCAATTGCTGCGTGCCTAATGATGAAGACAACATCAGAAGATCAGAAGAACAGAGGCAGGAGAGGGGCTTTAAGACTTATTTAAATATGATAGCATCCCTTCCCCAGCAAATTGTACTTGCCTTTAATAAAATACATTCCAATTCCAGTTAAATAACTTGGTAAGTCCACTAAACTAGAAAGTAGTGAAGTCTGCACTTAATGTCTGCTCCCCCAGTTTTTAGTTTTTGATGTTTTTACTGTGCTACACTTGTCACACTGGGACCATACTTTTAATAAAAATTCTCTTGGGATGGAGACTGTCCAGAGAGCATGTACGTCCTAGGTCTTTCAAAAAGAAGATGAAAGAGTGTGAGTCTTCTTGTTATCTACAGAAAAACCTATTACTCCCAGATATATTCAAAGGGTAATGTTCTCCCTATGCTCATTTATTCCATCCTGTGCAGAGATGTACCCAATGAGGAGCCAGTTTCTCAAAGTGTATATTTTATCCCTTAATTCTTTATAGATGAGGGAAGATTTGAACAATGAGTTATTCTGGCATAAGTGGAGGTGATATTTGGCAAAACTGAAGAGAATGCTTATTTCAGGCTACTGGCTAGACATGTCTTAATATTTTGAGGCAAGATATATACCTGACGATAAGCCAGAGGTTTGGGGGGCCCCAGTAGAATTATGATATTTGAAACCCATGAATAAGCCTGACCACAGGTGGGTGAATCAAGAAATAGTCAGTATACAAGTTCACTACCAGTACGCTTGAGGAGATTGCAGAATATTGACAATCATCGTGTTCTGCGTTTTGCATGAAATACATTGCTCTAAAGAAATGTGTTTAGGTAAGAGGGTCCCTTTATATTTAGCATGGTAGAGAGAAGGCATGAGTTTGGTAAAAAGTTTAATGAAAATAATAGTGTCCTAAAAGTTAAAAAAATAAAGTTTTACAAAAATAACCACTTAAATATTGTTGAAAGAAGCGGCATAGTCAATAAAAGCATTTGGCATTTCCTCCCCCCAAAATAAATACTGATATATCAGAAACTAAAAGACCAAAAAAGTTCTTTTTTTTTTTAACTGAAATCCAGTTGATATACAAAAAAATATACTGGTCTTAAGAGATCAGTTCAATGAATTTTGACAATTGTATGCACTCATGTAGCCATTATCTAAGTAAGATGTAGAGTATTTCTAATACACTGGAGAGTTTCCTCACACTCTTTCCAGTGTACATTTTGTCATCTCTACCCAAAGGAACAACATACTCACTTCTGTCACCGTTGATTAGATTTCATATGTTCTCGTACCATCTGTGTATTATCTATCTGTCCATCCATCTATATATAGTAAGTATGTATTATTTATATTTGGATTCTATAGGCAATGATATTTATTAATGTTGATTGTTATCAGTAGTTCGTTTCTTTTACTGCTTAATAGTATTCTTTTGGACCATTATACCAAATGTTTACCCGTTTTCCTGTATTGAACATTTGGGCTGTTTCTGGTTTGGGGATATTATGAATTAGCTGCAATAATAATTCCCATACAAGACCTTTTGTGTATATATGTTTTCATTTGTTGTGGGAGAATACTCTGGAATGAAACTGTGGATCAGCAGGTAGATGTATTTTTAACTTTGTAATAAACTTTCCCTTTTCTTGCCTTTAAAAATAGGTTTGTGAATTCCATGTCCAGTTATATATTTAATTTTCATAATGAGTTTTACTGAGACAAAAATGAGTAATGAATATTAAAAGAAGCCCCCACCATCAAAAGAGCCATTTAGTTCCTGTCTAAATATGCTGGAAAGAAAATAGAGGAATACTACATTTAGAGCACTTCTATGGCCAAAAGATGAGGGTCTTCTGGTCTGAAAAAGGGCAAGAGAGCTCCATGGGGTATGTTTCTAGGGAAAATTATTGAGACAGGAGAAAAGCAAGTTCATTCCTTTTGGAGGTGGTTCACAATGAAAAAAAAAAAGAGAAAAGGGCAAAATATTGCTACAATGGAGTATTTTTCAACCATGAGAAAGAAGGAAATCCAGCTATTTGTGACAAATATGAATATATAGAAATACATATTTTCTTCATCATGTATAGTATATAAACATAGTAATACTTTCTTTATCCATTCATCTGTTGCTGGACAGTTAGACTGTTTCCATATCTTGATCATTGTGAATAATGTGAGGAATGTTGCAATGAACAAGGGGGTGCAGATATATATTTGAAATAGTGATATGATTTCCTTTGGATATATACCCAGAGAGAGACTGCTGAAACATATACTATTTTAACTGTTGGAGGAAACTCCATAATGTTTGCCGTTCCCACCAACAGTGTCACAAGCGATCTCTTTTCTCTACAACCTCACCAGCACTATCTCTTGTTTTTTTGATAACAGCCATTCTCACAGGTGTGAGGAGTTTTATAGTTTCAGGTCTTACATTTAAATTCTTATTTCAAGTTAGTTTTTATGAGTGGAGTGGTCCTGGAGAAGATCTCTTTGAACTGAATTGCTTGAGAACCTATGAGCTTCATGAACCTGACTGTCCAAGTATCTCCCTGGTTTTGGTATGTTCTCAGTCATTCTTTCTTTAAATGAGCTTTCTATCCCTTCCTCCTGCTATTCTTCTGAGATGCCAGTAATGCATTGTTTATTTTCTTAATGATGTCCCATACGTTCTGTAGGTTTTCTTCACTTTTAAAAATATTTTTCTTTTGTGCTCCTCTGACTGGAGAATTTTAAATGATATGTCTTCAAGTCAGTGATGCTTTCTTCTGCTTGGTCCAGTCAGTTATTGATGTTATCTATTGAAGTCTTTAGTTTAGTCAGTCAATGTATTGTTCGGCTCCAACATTTGTTTGGTCTTTTTTTTATGTTCTGTACCTCATGTTGAACTTTTCATTTTGTTCTACTGCATTTCTGATTTTGTTAAATTCTTAATTTGTGTTCTCTTCTAGTTTTTGAGCATATTTATAACAATTATTCTTAATTCTGTATCAGGCGATTCATGCATTTCTGTTTCTTTGGGATAGTTACTAGAAATGTTCTGTATTCCTTCGGTGGTGTCATTCTTCCTCGGTTCTTCAAGATTCCTATAGTCTTGGCTAAGTGTTTGCACAGTTGAAGAAGCAATCACTTCTCCCAGACTTTGTGATTGACTTTGGCAAGTGAAGACCTTCACCAGTAAGTAGGAGCACACTGAGGCATGCTGTGATCCCGGATCTAGTGATTCAAGGCACCAGAGGTATGTGCAAGGTGTGCGGCAGTTATGGATCATACAAGGCATACATGATGTCTCATCTGTTTAGGCTGCTGGGATTCACAACATCCACAATGGCATGATCCTTCACAAATGCTTCAGGGGGACTGTGAAGACTGTAAGAGTCCTCAGCAATACTTCAAGGTCAAATGTCTAGAAGCCAAGACAGGCAGTGGTGGTGGCCAGAGTTGGTGGTATAAATGCACTCAGCTGCAAGGCTGGCTGCATGTGCCTGTGACTTTGTAGTGGCTGGCTGTACACACATCTAGTGGCAAGGGTAGCAGCCATCAGCAGGGGCTAGGGCCAACTGCAGGCACATTAGCAGCAGGGAGGCATTACCATGACTGCAGGTTCTCACAACAGGTGTGCACACAACAGTGAAGACTATGGCAGGAGTCAAGCTGGTGGAGTACAGGTGCATAGCTTTAGGGATTAGCTGTAGATGAGCCCAGAAATATAGGCCAATCACTGGACACAGGGCCAGATCCTAGGCCTATGGGAAGCTGTGGGGACCTTGGCTTTTAGTGTACACTTTTGTGGGTGAAGGGTCTTGTGATAGGCATACACATGGCAGTGGAGACTGGTGATGAAAGTCAGACTGGTGGCATGCAGGTGCACAGCTGGAAGGGTACCTGAGCACTCAAATGGCTGTGGGAGTCAGCTCCAGGGGTCTAGGTTGGCCTCTTGCATATGTGAAGTTACAGAGTCAGGGGTCAGTTGCATGTGTGGATCCCAGGATCCAGTGGGTGTGAGGGGTAGGAGTAGAGCAGCAGGCACTTATTAAAGTGGCTGGCATCTATGAATGCAAAAACCTGTAGGCCCAAAACTTCAGTGGTGACATCTGCATGTGTCTATGGCAGCTGTGTTGTTTGTTGGCTAGTTCATCAGTCAAAGCTGCTAGAGTCCCAGGCAGAGCAAACCCTGGGGACCACTGTCATTCCTGCTATGCTGATGATATTGATAGTCTCTCATCTATTTCCTGGTTCTTCCTGAAATGTTTTGGCTTTGCCAGCATCTGAATGTGGTAAAACCAAAGTGAGTCCTTTGTACAGTGCCCCAGAAAGTTGGGGAAGTTGGTTGGTGATCCCACTCCCTCTTTCCTAGTTAGAGAAATGCTTTTGAGCAGGGGGTTTGCCTCTTGGAAGTACCGGCCTGGGTGTGAGAGGGATGATCTACATCAAATGAAGCTGTTCTTCCTTATCTTTCTGTGCGGTTATTCTCAGGTTTTCTATCCCAGTGTGTTGCTGAAGCTTCTTAAGTGGACACCTGAGCTCTACCAGAGCCATTTTTGTTCATGGATAGTTGTCTAATTATTGATTTTTTTGATGGTTAAAGCTGGGGCCTGCTATTCCTCTGTATGGAGCGATCTGAAGATGTTAATACTGAAGGGAACTGTGATGGCAGTTTCCCACACCCTGAACAGCTCAATTCCCCAGGCTTAAGAATCTGACAGAAAAAGAAGCGCATGCATATCTAGTTAAAAATTATCTCAATTTCTATTTTTCTTGTATGTACAATCTCCAGAATTCAAACAGAAATTACCAGATACAAGAAAAGCAAGGAAAAAAATGGTGATTTGCTAAATGATGAAAGAGTTGATAGAAATAGACCCAAACATGGCCTGGGTAATGAAACTAACAAACAAATATTGAAATGACTACTAATAATATATAAAAAGATTTCGTAAACAATGTAGACAGCTCTGTGAAGTTGGTTCCATCTCCATTTGTTTCTATTTAAATCAAGCATCTACTTCCAACACCCTGCTCACACAGTTAAATCTGAAGAAATGTATATGGGAATTTGCTAGTTTTCTGCTTCTCGGTCATATTTGGAAGCTACTTCTAGCTAGGTAATCTCATACAGTCACAGGGCTTTTAATTTCATCTGCATGCTATGACTTCCAAATACTTATTTGTAGTCTTTGCCTTGCTCTTGTACTCGTTTTGCATATCTAATTGCTTATTTAGAACATCCACTTAATCTGAGATATCTCAAAATTATCTAGTGTAAAGTTGATTTTATTTTTCTTAAATAGGCCCTTAACCTGTCATTTCCCCCAAACATTTTTCCCTCAGTAAGTAGCATTATTTTCTATCGAGCCATAAAACTCAAAACTACAGGACTCATGTCTAACCTTTGTCTTTATATCAAGTCTTATTCCGGGCATCAGAATATCCAGTTGATTTCAACTCTAACCGTACTGCAAACCCGTTTCTGTCTGCTTTCATTATTACCTTCCCTGGACAGGTGCCATAATGAAACACGTCTCCTTGTTTCTACTTGTGTCTCATTCATTTAGTCTCCAAACACCTGAAAGAGTGACTTACGAAATATGAGTGAAAGCACATTGCTTTCCTGCCTAAAATCCTCTCTTTGCTCTCTTCCAAACTAGAAAAAATAATAGGAAAAAATCCAAGTTCAGTATCCAGACTATACAGCACACATGATGCGGAGCATGCCCAGGGCTCCAACCTCACGTGTTCACTTGTTCCCTGTGACACAGGGACACGTCTGTGTTTCCCCAAACCACCGGGTCATGTCCCACTTAGCAGCAACTTAACAGCTCCTTACTTTGCCCACAAGTCTATTCTCCCTGTTTTTCTTCGATTTGTTTTTGTTTGCTTATTTTTGAGGCTGACTCCTTGTCTATTGGTTTAAGCTACTGAAAAGTGTTTAGCAACCACAGAAGTAAAGCTGTTTTTTTAATCACTGCCTATTTTACATTACTAACTAAATCACTAATATTTTTCTTTTAATAATAGCACTTAATCCTACTTTAAATATACTTTTAGGCTTATTCATCTAATTGTTTTCTGGGTGTTAGTTATCCCCTTTGTAGGTAAAAGTTTGATAATACCGGGGGTTCATGGCATTTTCAAGTCTGTATCTCTAGGGCTAAGACTGGTCCCTAATAACACAGTGTTACTCAATAAGTGTTTGTTTAATCACTAAGTTTCAATTTTATGGGAATCATTTCATAAAGTTGTCCTTACATTGCTTTATTTGTTCCTTAAATATTTCTCCAAAGTGTTTTTTGTTTGTAAAAATAGTACAAATTTTGAAGTCTTTAGAAGATACTCTAGGGATAGTTTATTCTCCCAGCTTCACAAGAACATCCTTCAACATAAAAACTGCATAGCACTAGGATAAGCAGAGTGACGAAAATTAAAATATAAGCCATTAGTATTTTAGAAACTTTTTGTTAAGCATTGTGGAGAATTTATTGACATCAGTAAAAATATTTTGTTGCTATTACCTGAGCTCATATCAAAGTGGCTTTGATTTAGTATATTTTTACCTGAACAGTTTCCAGTTGAATACTAAGATATGGACTAATATTACTGGCAAACATTAAATCATACTTATGACAAGATTTTCTGCATAAACACTAGGAATTAGTTTCATATATTTAAAATATTAAATCAAATTCATTTCCCTTAACAAAATAGGTTCTTTAACTTAGACAATTCTTTCTGCTAAAGAAGACATAGTTACCATAATATAATTATTATATTAGGACTGTTGATTTATTACTAGAACTTAAATACCTGTTTAAATGTATGCTAAAGAATTAATGGGACTGGTTGGCTGATATGAAATACTTCAGATAAATCTACCAGTATCCAGATTAACAAAAATAGTATGTTTGGACTATAGATTTAGTATTGGAATGGGTTACAAACACTTCATATTCACATTCGGTTTTCCTTAAGAATGTAAAGGAGTGATACTGAAGAAGGGAATGTATCTAGTATCTGGACCCCCAGAAGACATATGTTAGTACTAACCTATTGTCAAAGTTTAGATGTCACTAATATTGCTGTAGTGCCTCATACAAGTTTCCTTTGTATCTGATCCATTTAAAATCTTGAAAAGGTACAGGGAATAAGGAGCATAGTTAGTAGGTACACAATAGACAGGGAGGTTAAGAATGATATAGGAAATGAAGAAGCCAAAGAACTTATATATATGACCCATGGACGTGAACTAAGGGGCTGGAATGCTGGAGGGAATGGTGATAAAAGGGAGAAAAAAGAGTAGGACAACTGTAATAGCATAATCAATAAAATATACTTAAAAATAAAATAAAATAAAATCTTGAAAAAGAATTCCATATATTTAAAATATACTTAATCTAATGAAGAGACTATATCAACAATATAGATAATTTTAGTTCAGAATTCACTGAACATATAATTATCAATTTGAAACGTAACTAAATCTAAAATTTTATTTTCTTGTTGAAAAATATCTCAAAATGATAAATACCTGAGAATTCCCTGTCATCTGTGTGTAACTGCTAGCATTCTTATGCTGTCTGCTTAAATTATAAATATCAAAGAATTGACAAGTAAAGACTAAAATATATATAAGAATTGTAATATTTTACAATATCAATTGTTCCCTTCAAATATCGATTATTTTCTATTCTTCATACACTTTTAAAATTCTCCATTATAATCTTTAATTCATTGTTATCCTATTTAATGTCAATACTGTTTTTCTTAGCTATGGAGGTCATGCTTATTCAAAGTCTTATTTAATTTAAGAAATGGAGAACAATTTTAATACTATGAGCAATTACAGCCTACCAGGGAAGGAAAATCTGTTGAAAAAAATCTCTTAAGAAGCAAATATGAATATATTTTTACTATCTATTTTTTTTTGTCCTGGTCCTTTCTCGGGGGCTTTAAGCCTTAGAAAAATAAGAATCCCTAATGTGTTTTTTTCATATTTCCTATATTTATCCTCAACATTTTGTAAATATTTGAATCAAGAAGAAATTGAATTTAAAGAGAAAGAAAAAATATTTCCCAAGAGCAATATTTTTTATTGACTATTTCTATAAATAATTTCCCACCCTAGTATATACAGACAGGTTGCTATGTTATGAAATTGAGCCCTTTCTCTGTTTTACTAGAGAAATTACTCAGGTATGATCATAAGCAGAACGTTTCCTCTCTTATACAATAAAATAACTTTATTTAGTTATTAATGCATATGAATGTGCTCCTTTATTTTAGCAGAATATCCCAGCAAGGAAAACTTTATACTGAGAATAAATTCGCCTGTGTTTCAATAACAAGATTTGAAAGAGATAGTAAGCAAAATGCTGGGAAGCCCAGGAACCAGAAATCAGGTGGGGAAGAGCTGAACTCATTTCCCATTTTAGGTCTGAGGGTCTTCTAAGTATGGGTTTTAAATATTATAACAACGTAATTGGATAAGAGATCCTAATATTTAACCACAGGAGAATTTTTACAATGTATAATACTGATAATTTTAATAGTTATTTCCAAAGTTTCTTTTTACTAAGTAAGCTCTACTCAGTGGTAAGGATTTTAGGCTGACAAATTAGTTCTGTTTAAAAGTCCAGCAAGGCTTAAAGTGACATTCACATAGCACTGCTAATGGACTAATGAAATGATTGTGTTCATTTAACATAAATTGTACCTGTCAAGTAAATTATAAACCCAAGATATGAAACGGGTTTGTATGAAAAAGTTTCAGTGCAGTTTAATCAGGAGGGCCTCCAAAGCACTCCCATCTCAGGACTGAGGAGTGTGGATCATGAAAAACAGGCTTTATCATTTTAAAACAGTTTTATTTCTAGAATTTAATTTCTCCCTTATGTTCTATTTTTCATACATAATTTTAACATAACATGCACACCTTTTCTTTTCTTAATGCACACAACAGAGTTCTAAATGTTCTTTGGAATGAAACCAAAAGTAATACCCCTTTTAAAGACCCTAATCATGCCTTCATTTTTTGGTTTTCAAACACACTAGTCCCTTTTTTCCCCAGCAGATTTATTCTTTACATACTTACTCAGTCTCTATGCCCATTTTAGATGCTGACATGTTCTCAATTATGTCATTTTACATTTATTATTGACCCATCTTTTGAGATTCAGCTCAAAATGTTTTCTTCCACTAAGCAAAAGTGATTTTACTTGGTGAAAAAATGAAATTATTGATTACGCATTTATCCCAATAATCATATACATTCATACAAAAAATAACCTTTCACTAAATTACTGTTTGTCATTTATTTGTATTATACAAATACACATTTGTGTTTCACTAGATTGTAGTTTAAATGTAGTTACACATTAAAATAAGATATATAAACATATAGAAGAGGATTTGTAAAACTTTTGTGCATCTGTTTCCTTTAAAAATTAGAACTGCTGATCACATTTTTATGCACTGAATATGTATGTATGTATATATATATATGTGTGTTCCTGTCTCTAATAATTAAAGTAATTTTATATATATTATATTCACTTCACTTCCCTCTTTTGTGATTGTTTAAATTTGTAATCCTCGATTTAAGCAACGGTGGAAGCGTTTTTGAATAAACTAGTTAGAAAAAGTGTTTTGTACAATATACTGAAGATTTCTCTATAAATAAATATCAGATGGGAAAAAGTGGAATAAGTTTTCAGCATTCTTTTCACCTGATTTATTTTTAACTGAACGTCTCCCTAGTTCTCTATAGGACTTGAAATTAATCCTCTTATCACAAGGGCATTTAAAGTTTGCTTAATAGGAAATAATAATGCTCTGTAGCTTTTTCAAGTGTTCAAATGAATATAAATAATTACTGTTGCAATAATTTTATTTCATTATAAAATTTCCATCACAATATCAGAGTGTCCAATGTTTTAATAGTGAGAATGAAAGAGGTTTTTATTCTGCCTAACTTCTCTAAGGGTGATCACCTCTCTTCAACTCCGATGTAGCTGCAGGCTGCAGAATTAATATGTGCCTCAGGCCTTTCCAATCAGAATTCTTAATCTTTTGGCCATCTTAACTACAGGGGCTGGCCCAAATAACACTCCTTTTTATTATAAAATCTTTATTACAAATCATAAACATGTAATTCTGTAACATAACAATATCACACTCAAGCTTTCCATATGACATTTTAGATAAAATGTTCAAATTAAAACTACAAATTATTATACCCGTATCATTACCTTACCAACCACACTCTAGCAGGCAGACTCTGTATCTTAGGTCCATTTGAACTGCAGCAAATGCTCCTTATACCATGTTTTTATCTGGTATAAAACCATGTTTTTTATCTGGTGCTGTTAAGAAGGGTATTTTCCTTGGTTACTGGCTATAAGGCTGATGTTAGCTGAGAGGTTGTAGTCACCATTTTCTTGAAAATAAAACCAACACAGATGAAGGCAGAACATATTTCTGTGGTCCTTGTTCCATCTGAGCCTGATCCAACTAAAATCTGCTTATTCCACATATATGGGTTATATTAGTTTCTTAGGTGTGTCATAGAAAATGACCATAAACTAGGGGCTTAAAACAACTGAAATTTATTACATCATTGTTCTGGAGGTGAAAGAGATCTGAAATCATGGTGTCGGAGGGACTTTTCCTTCTAGGTGCTCAATGAGAAAATCCTTTTTATGCCTTTCTCCTGGCTTCTTGTGGCTGCTGGCAGTCCTTGGTATTCTTTGGCTTATAGCTGCATCACATCAATGTCTGCCTCTGTCTACACATGGCGTTCTTCCTGCATGTGTCTATGTGTCTGCCTTCTCTCGTGTTATTATAAAGACACCAGTCATATTGAATTTAGAGCCCAACTTAATTGAGTATAACCTCATCCTAATTACATCTGCAAAGACTATTTCAAAATAAGGTCACCTTCATGGGTTCCAGGTGAACATGAATTATTTGGCGGAGGGGTGCTGTTCAACACAGCACATGGCCATTACATTTCATTCCACTATTTTATGTGGTTTGTTTTGATTTTCTAAAATTTAAGACAGAAAATGTATTAACATACATTTATAACTCATCTCTTGTACTTTTAAAAAATCTGTATTGCCTATCTTTTCTCATCTTTCTATACATTAAGGATAAACTTAATACCACTTTTGACCATTCTTTGAAGTTTCCTGCTCATATATCCTAATGGTTTATTTTGTTATTAATCATGAAAACATGGTTACCTAACTTACAGATTATGATTTATTAAATAATTTCATTAATAAACTATATATGATTCAGCTGAACATACAAGAGTTAGGTGAACTTATCACAAATAAAAATCTTTCAGTGTTATTCATTACTGCTCCTTATTCTTTAAGTAGGTCTTCCATTCATGGTGAGACATCATAATGTGAAACAAAAAAACAAAATGTTATTTTATTGTTATTCCTATTAAATCATATCCTATTGCACAGTTGAAGAATTTCATTTTCTATTACTGTCACTCTTACTTTGTTTGTATTTATCTAAAATGAATTGGTTACAAACACTTGAAATATGTTTGAAGTGAATCTCATTTTTCCCAAGTGTTCTTAGATCTTAACTAGTTGATCCTGAGGCTATTTCCATTTTTGCTTTGTATTTGAATTTTAAAAAGTCATGCTTGTTAATTTGAAAATTTATCTTAACTTTCAAAATTTATCTTGATTCATGATAAACATGAGTAAAGGTAAAGAATTTTTAATAATCACCATAACTGAATGTAGAGATAAGTGATTCCACTTTTCTTTGCTTCCTCATATAATACATTAATAAAGCATTAGAAATAAAAGTTTCTAAGGAGTCAAAATTAGATGCTTTTAAGAGAACATTAAATGATTAATGATAGTGGGAGCTATTATTGATAAAATGTATTATACTTAACATCTGTTATGTAATAAAATTTTAATCTTAAACATGCTTAGAAAAATCAAGTCTTCAGAAATTTTATTTGCATTCATTACTATAAAAGGTATTTATTAGGAGAAACAAGTACCAGTCTTTATTTATTCTATTTTGTTTTCTTAAAAAGATTGGATATGAAACAGCTATTATAGCATGGAAATATAAGATATTTGTTTTTTAAGAAGTGAAAACATAGTATTGTGGGAAATTTCAAGTTGAATAATAGATATTTTTGTTAGAGAAAATTGAAAAATATTTGATGAGTTCTGTAATGTGTGGTATTATAAAAAGGAAATGACTTTTGGTGGGGAGGAGAAACATTTATCTTTTTGATAGAATGGTATCAAGGTATCAATGGTATCACACCTATATTAGACCAATAGCCATTGAACATGATTTAATCATGTCTAGCCATTAATTTAATTTTAATTTACATTTAACATTTTCTCTTTTAGTAATTTACTCATGACACCATCATATTATCACCATATGACATTTCTGAGATAACATTTTGCCTGAGCTTTGCATGGTACATGTGAACAGTGAATATCGATTCTTTAGTATTTAAGAACAGCTACTGTTAAGTTTCTTAATACAAATGAGAAAATCTCTCCCAAAAGGACTGAATGGAAGTACAATTAATGCACCTGACACCACTTTAAAATAGTATTCTATTGGCTAACAAACAAATAGGAAATGGAGATTTATATTTTCTTAGGGAAAAATTTAGTTCCTATGTACACTGAAAATCACAGCCAAAATTTTCTGCTTCTCTTTGAATTTACAAAAGTCTATTTACCAATGCTAGAAGTTTTAATATTTTAATACTTTGGACAAACTTGAAAAATTTTCCAAGTAGAATATACTATTTCAGACATATTAAGAGGAGTAAAAAATTTTTCAAAGAAAATAAATGGCTATTTATCCTAATCATATATCATTGCTGATTAATTCATGCCTGAGGTTTGCTTCTAGCTGTATTTTGCTTTTGAGCAAAAAATGTTCTTTCAGGCATGTCTCGTTAATCATTTAATTAGTTTATAAAACACTTTAGTTTCCTGTCATAGTCAGTATGAGATTAAAGAGGATTTTAATTGATGCCAGGAGAATTTTTTAAAGTTAATTTAAAAAGAAGTATGGGAAGTGAGATCAAGAAGGAAAATATTTCAGAAGAATCAAAAGAAATGGAGATAAAAAATAAATTAGGTGTTAATAAGACTAAGATTTCAGGACTTTGATTTTTTGAAGGTCTTCAGTTTTCGTTATTAGTACTGAAAATAGCATATGATGGGGAAATCTGAAGGTAATATTGTGTAAACTCAGAATTTTAATTGTTGGTATTGCTAAAATAAAGAACAAATATTAAGCTTGAAATTTGAGAGGCATATTTGTAAAATATGAATTTAAATATTTCTTTTTTTTTGTTGCTGTGGCTTTCAAAGTTATTGTTGAAATTAGGAAAACCTTTATAAAGTATGATATTAAGTTAAGGCTCAGCACAGTGTATTGATTTTATGTCATAATTCATAGGATCTTTAAGTCTTAATTCAATGTGAAGCTCTTTCTAGCAGGGGAGTCTGACAGTGCTAAATTTGTATGCAACTTTGGGAAAATCATCTAAAATTTCTAAGTCACAGTCTCACCATCTGCAACATGGGGATAACTGTCTCACCTCATAGAGTTGTGGTAAACATTGTTAAAAGTGAAATAATGACATGACACGTGAGAAACAAAATAAAATAGTACCTTGCAGTTGTTATGCTGTAGTCTAACCTGATTATACTCTATAAAATTGATTATGTTCTATAAAACTGAAGCTCTCCCCCCATTCTCCCCACCAGTCTTGTGAGTCAAAAGGAATCCGATTCTTAGAGAATTTTTAGTAAAAAAGAAACATCAGAGAAGCGTATATGAACCCAATATTTGTTCAATTTTTCTCCTGAGTCAATACTTTATAAAGTAAATGATACAATTGGGAGACTGAAAGGTTGAGCTAATGGTACAAAACTAACTTCTAGAAACTAGAAAGTGTTAGAAAGCAACCAGCGTTTGGACTGAAGCACTGAGGAGTAACACCCTGTGCTATGCACTGAATTGTGCCCCCCAAATCCTTATGTAAATGCCTTAATCCCCATGTGATGGTGTTTAGTGTTTGGAGATGGGCCCTGTGGGAGATAATTTAGTTTAAGTCAGGCACTGAGGATGGGGTCCTCATGATGGGATTAGTGCTCTTACATTACGAGGAAGAGAGATACCAGAGCTCTCTCTCTCGCTCTCTCTCTCTCTTGCTCTCTCTCTCTTCCTCTAAGACACAAGGAGCAGTTCACATGAACACAAAGTGCAATGGTAGCTGTCTGCAAACCAGGAGGAAGGCTGGTAAACTGGAAATTCCTCACCAGGAACCCAGTCTGCTGGCGCCATATTGGGGGTAAGGGCTTCAATTTGTGAATTGGGGGTGGGGGTGTCACCATTCAATCCGACTGATTGCCAGGTCAGATTCATGGGATCCGAGATCTCATCTATTATTGACACTTCACAACGTTTTTCCGGATGTAAGCACCAGACGACATGAAGCAGAAAGTGATGTGAGGCATTCCAAGCAAGTTTCGGGGTCTTCATCCTCACAGAAAAATTTCTAACCCCAAATAGACACTATTTCTAATCAGGTACATACACATAACTTCACCTCACCTAGTGAAGAATGATTATTTTAGGAATATCTCTATTTTACTGGAGCATATGTGACATTTTACAAGGAGTTAAGCCTAATAAACTGTAAATTCTGAGTTTATATACTGTCCACAATTCTTAATCAGAAATTCCATGTTAAGAGCCTCCCATAAAAAAGGACCCTCCTCCTAGAAAATAATTTAAGTCTAATAATCCTTGGGATAATTTCTGATATTGTTAGTGAGATTATGCTGAATTACTTTCCTTCCTTTTTTTCCATCTGAGAACATTCTTCTTATAATGGCAAAAAAGAGTAGCATAAAACTAAAAAGACTCTGATAATTATCAAAATTTGTTTTCCAAAGGTAAGCAGGAATCTCCTCTATGAGACATGCCAATTGTTAGTTATAGCTCTTCATAGGTGTACCCATATTCTTTAATTGGTATTCATTCTTTCTTATTCATAATTGTTGAACATTTATATATGTTTATATATAAAATGTTTATATATATTTATATGTGTTTAAAAGGTATTTTACTGTATAAAGTCAAACTCACTGTAAGTAGTTTCTATAAGTATTATATAAATTCAAGACTATCTTAGCTTCCCAAAACAATTTTTCATCCTGGCATCATAGTATATATACATTTTTTAAATAAAATAGCTTGAAACTATTTACTATCAGGTTGCCATGACAAAATGATTAAAGTCATATTTTTCCCACTATATGTATATTAGTATTATAGTAACATATTCCATACTTTTCCAAGCAAAGTAACTTTTTTACTATTAGAAATGACTAGAGTGGTGACTGAGGAAATTTTGCTCTCAATTCTGTATTATATCTGGTTTGTAGACATAACTGTCTTTCAGGTAACATTGTATGAATTTTAACAGATATTTTCTTCTACACATACCTATATAGCATTGCCCGTCTAGCTCCCATACAAATATCACTCTCTTATTCCCTCTTCCTTCGTTCCTAACCTGTTGCACCACAGGGACCAGGGCATTCATTATGGAGAGGTTCCAATGAACCAGAAAGGGAAGAGGAAAATTGTTCTAATCTGTGGCACTTTGGTCATTAGGGAAACATGAAAGCCATGCTCTTTAATGATGACCTTCCATAATTTAACCTTACCAAAGTTTTCCCATAGTTATGTGTTTGAGTTTGCTTTCTAGGACCCCAACCATAGAACTTTGCAGACCTCAGATCTCACTGTGATTCGAGTATCTAACAGTTCTTCCTGGTAGAAGTTGGGAGCTACTTCCAGAATTGCTGACAGGTACAGATAGAGTTATTATTGATCACTCCATTCAATGAGAGTGGTATTGTCTCTTCATTCTGAAAGAGAGCTCTTTCTGGTGATAGTTACTAAAAGGAAATATCTTTGTTAAACAAAAAAATCTGAAGAAAAACAATTATAACTGTATGTACTTTTTATAATTGACTGGTATAGTTATTCTAAAAGTATGCATATGATATCTGTCCAGAAGGTATCAGGGCATATAGTATGAAAAATAAAGACATTTATTGAAGAAGATACAAGATACAAAAAACATTGTACATAAGACAATGATGCTTCAGTTCCCTTTAAAGTAGGCACCTTGGGACCTCACACAGTTCTTCCAATCGCCATCAGCTTCCCCATCATGTTTTCCTGAATCTCACTCATGGTCTGAAATCTCTTCCCTTTCAAAGATGATTTTAGTTTTGGGAAAAGCCAGAAGCTGTAGGGCACCAAATATGGGCTGTAGGGGGCCTGAATCACCTGGGTAATTTGATGTTTCACCAAAAAACTCTGCACGAGATGTGATGTATGTATGCATGGGCATGTTGTTGTGATGAAGTTGCCAACCACCAGTTGCCCATAGCTGTGGCCTTCTGAATCATCTGAATAGTTTCCACAAAGGAATGTTCAAGCTTAATGCAAAGTTGGATGCAGATTCATTGCTCCACTTGCTCAGTCATTTGGAACGCAGTGGCCACACAGTACACGTGCTCACTCAACCCCACTGACTAGAACAGTGAAGTTGTTATTACTCATGTGCGCACATTCCAGTCCACTCTCCCTGGCTGCTAGGTTACATAGATGTCACACAAACTGTTCTCATTATGTTAACAATGGCTGGACTTTTCCCAGACAGACCTCATATAGTTTGTGTGTACAAGCTCTCAAAAACTATTGAAATTATGTCAAACAGATTCAAAAGTCAATTAGAAGAGGCTTTCATTAAACACGATGTAACAATTTTAGCACTCTTCAGAAATATTTTGAAGGTAAAACATATAAAATAGTTAAAAATCTTCAGACAATAAAGATATTTTAAAATAGTGACCTTTGGAAGATGTTAGAGAATAAATTTATTACTCAAAAATTTTGTAAATAAAGTGAAAAATAAAGTATATAACCTATGAGTCTTGTTACATCTAAGAATAATGTACTTGATGAGATTAATTTTCTCCTAATAAAATTTGATTTTCTACTAAATACCTATAAAACAATAATTAGGCTTTGTGAGCTCCTAATGAAATAACAAATATAGGTAATAATTCTTAATGACTTCTAAAATTACAACAGGATGTTCTATGCCCCCACATGAATACAACCATTTATAAATGTCCTTGACAAATAATTGAGCTTATACCAGATCAAACCTCTGTATCTAAAAGCCATTTTACAGGAAATAAAGTATAAAAGGATTATAATCAACACATCACTAGACTAGAAAATATGTTTTTAGGAACATTTATTTACATATACACATGAATATATGTATACATATGCACACATATGTATTTTTATGTATTCATGTGTTGTGTAGTCATGATATATAACCATTTTATTTTATTTTTAATTGAAATTTAAATACTCTATCTAACCTGCATTTTGCATGGAATATTTTTATTATAAGGGTAATTTGTAAAGTTACAATGAAGAAGATGTAAAGGGTAAATTTTTAAATTTTTGTTAACAATTTTACTTACCTTTCCTCAGTGAGAATTATTAATTTCCCTGACTATTGTCATGTGACTTTCCCCCTCCAGTGGAAAGAAAGTAAGTACTTGCCTGATTAGTTTTGGGCTAGGACACATAATTTGGTCAACTCAATTTGAGTTGAATTTATGAAGACCTTCCCCCCTCTCCTTTGCTGTCTTGTGTAGTGATTTGGTAAGAGGAATTAGTGCTGCCCACTCCCACCCCTACTCCTGTACTACATGTGAGTTTCAAGTTTTATTATTACATTAAAAGTGGTATACACTAGGTTTTCTCTCTCTCACACACACACACACACACACACACACACGAGAAATGCTAAGTGGCCTCTTAACTTTCTGCTAGGTCCCTTGCTCTTCATCTCTGCCTTAGGGATGGACATGCCCCATATAGAGAACTACCCTTTCCCTTATTTCCTGAATGGGAAGACTCAGAGCTGCCACCAGCCACATACAACTTTCTGTGGAACTTCCTGAGATATTGGGGTCACTTATTACAGTAGTGGTATTGATTAATACGCCAGGCTTGTGATAACTTTCAAAAGATATAGATAAAAGCTCACATTTCCCGGGAACTAAAAGTTTTCTTGAGTTATTCTAATACATAAATTACATTGATTTGGTTATAGGATGCTAAATTTTCTATTATTGCTGTAACAAATAGGCATACATTTGAGGACTTACAAAAGCACACATGTATTATCTTATAGTTCTTTAGATGAGAAGTTGGGTAGTGATTTCTCTCAGCTAACATCAAGGCATCAACAGATTGCATTCATTCCTGAAGACTTGAGGAAAAACCTCATTCCCTTGCACTTTGTGTCTTCTAAAGGCCACCTGCTTTCCTTGGCTTATGGTCTCCCTCCCTTATCTCCAAAGATTTCTAGCTAAGTACCCCTCTTGCTGTCATTTCTCTGATTCTCTAGCTCCTTCTTACACTTTTAAGGGTTCTTATGATTACATTGTGCCCTGTAAACCAACCTAGGATAATCTCCTTATCAAAATGACTTTAACTTAATCATACCCATACTTTTTTTGTCATGTAAGGTAACATCTTCACAGAGTCCAGGAATGAGGATGTAGACATATTTAAAGAAGATTAGTCTATCATAATATTTACTCAGTTACTGTCTTTTATTAGTGCAAATGGTTATCAATATATAGCTCCAAATTATTCAGAGGGTCAGTAAAGTGGGTGAACTAAAACATCTTGAAATTTGCTCTTCTCAGCAAAACTTCCTGCTTCTTTGTCAAACTTCTGAAAGACCCAATATGATAATCTAGTTTGTTTTCCATTTGGCAGACTGACTCTGACTCATCATTGCTAATTTTGAATTTTAAATAATTTTTTAAAAGATTTTATTCATTTCTTTTTAGACAGAAAGGAAAGGAGGGAGAAAGAGAGGGAGAAAAACATCAATGTGTGGTTGCCTCTCACGTGGTCCTTCTGGGGACCTGGCCTGCAACCCAGGCATGTGCCCTGACTGGGAATCAAACCGGCGACTCTTTGGTTCATAGCCTGCACTCAATCCACTGAGCTACACCAGCCAGGGATGAATTTTAAATAACTTTTAATCATAAATTGGCTTTAATCATCCCAATCCAAATGTAGAAGTTTTTGTAAGTCATGAAATTCAATTTTTCTTAAAAGTCAATTCTTTCCATGAGTCTACAATAACCAAGATTAACATTTGACTAAACAATAAAATGTTGATATTTTATATAACATTATATTATATATATTTCTAAATATCCACTACTTTCTTCTGGTGGTGGTTTTTGTGTTGCTTCTCCATGTTAATAAGAATAACTGCCCACTGGTTTTCTTGCACCTTACTCAGCCGGTGTCCTTGGCACTGAAGGCTTACCAATCAGCAGAGGAAAATAACTAGAAGTTTTATACACTTGCGAATGTTGCTATTATAGCATGCTCCATAAAAGGCAAACTACCAATAAAGTCGGTATGATGTATTATGTGCAAATCTATTTATTGTGACATAGCGTTTTTGCACTTTAGATTGAGACAGGCTCTTGCTAATGCCAGTGGCACTGGCTTGAGAGACGCTGGATGAACTAAGAGGAAAAACTATCTGAGTAAACATCATTACAACTTCCTATTTATAGAGAAATAATACTTCAGTTAGTTTTAAGCAAGGTTATTTATAGGATACTATATAATTTATTAAAGTAATATTATAGTTAATTTTACTTTTTAATTTATTTTTCAGTTTTATTGAGAAATAATTGACATACATCGCCATGGATGAATGGATGAAGACATTGCACTGTATATGGAATATTACTGAGCCATAAAAAATGAGGATATCCCGCTCTTTGTGACAACATGAATTGACCTTGAAGGCATTACTCTAAGTGAAATAAGTCAGAAATAGAAAGACAAATGCTGTATAATTTCACTAATATGGAATATCTAGTTAAAACCGCTATATGATATATGGAAACTTCTTGACAGAGTAGAACCTAAGAACTGTTATCACAAAAAAATAAAATTGTTTTTCTTTTTTTTAAAGATTTTATTTACTTATTTTTTAGAAAGAGGGAGAGAAACATCATTGTGAGAGAGAAACACTGCTCTGTTGCTTCTCTAACCAGGGATCTGGTCCACAACCCAGGTGTGCACCCTAATCGGGAATCGAACAAGTGACCTTTCGGTTAGCAGGCCAGCACCCAACCAACTGAGGTACACCAGCCAGGGCTGTTTTCTTTTGTTGTTGTTGTTGTTGTTCTTGTATCTATATGAGATAATGAATGTTAACTAAACTTATTTTGGTAATCATTCCCAATATATGTAAATCAAACCATCATTTTGTACAACTTAAAAGTAGTATTATGAATAATTTGAAATTATATGATGTCTCTAAAATGCATAGAAAAGTGTCTAGAATAAGCATTCAAGAAATATTTACTATTAGTTTTTGGTAACAAAAGAATTTGAAAAATACAAAAACATCTTTAGAAGAATAGTGAAGTATCTATCCCCACTATCCTTTGATACTTTTTCATGAGATGTAAATGCATATATATATATATATATATATGTATATATATATATAACTCAGAATGCCATTGCCTCTTAAAAATTAAATACGGAAAGATACTTATTTTTCCAAAAATTGCCAGTTATAAATGAAATACCTTAAAATTTAAAAAATGACTTGGAAATGAAGTGAGTTTAGCAAAAACAGGAAGAAGAAAAGGCAACATCAATTTACCAAATACGTGACGACTTTATGACGGTTGGACCAACCTTACTAGGATAGAAAGAGATTGAACATATATATATAATAAATGACTTGTACTTTTGTATTTATGTTTCCATTTGCATTTCCACAAAATCGACAGTATTGGTTTTACCAAAGAATGGAGGGAAACATCTTTGTTGTCCATCTTCTTTCAATTTTTCTTATTTTAAGCTTACAATCGCAAGCTTACAGAATAAGTCTATTCTGAACCACTTGAGAGTAATTTGCTGATATGATGTCTCATCTCTCCTTTTCACTTCAGCTTATATTTCTTACAAACAAGCTCATTTTCCTATAACTAAAATACACTGTCAAAATCATTTAATTGTTATAAACCATCTGGTCCGAGGCTGAATTCATGTCTCAGGAATGCCTTTTAGAGCAAAGGTTCCCAGCTGAGGATTGCCATGTGCATTGTTGCCTTTTTCTCTGGTATTATTCTGTCTGGGTTAGTTCCTCAGGCATTTCTTAATTTTTATGACCTTGTATTTTGAAGATTACAAGCTAGTTATTTTGTAAAATGTCCCTCAAGTCATATTTGCCTGCTTTTCATCATGATTAGATTAAAATTGTGATCCCTAGCCAGGAATGTCAGAGGAATGTCACTCCCTGTGTGGCTGTGCCCTCGTTGCATCTTATGCATTGGCTCAATATTTTAATTTGCCTTGTTACTGATGAAGTTCACCTTGCTCACTTCATTAAACTACTTACTGTCTACCATATTTCTCCACTATAAAGTTACACCTCCCATCACAATTAATAAGTATTTTTTTCTGGGACATATATCATAATTATATAATTCCTATACTTCATTAAAATTTCAATTTATTCAACTATTTATATATGTGGTTTGGATTTCCTATTTTATTTAATGGGTTATTTTTTATTGCCATCATTATTTATTTTGATATGCCAATTGCATACTAACCTTATTAAGTAGGTATTTTTATTATCACATTTATCAGATGGAAAAACTGAAGTGCTGAGGATAAATTATTTTTCTAAGCTCACTAATCTTGTAAGTGATGGGGCATAGAATTAAACCAGAGTTATAGTTTCTTACTTGAAATTATTAATCTTTATTTTTCATGTTCTGACACCCAATTCAGTTCTCATCAGAAATGTTATTCATCCTCTTTCTTTTTTGTATACCTCAAACATATAAAAATGTACATTATATGATTCCTTTTATATGTAGTTTGTTGTGGCTGTTTTAAACTTTCATATTATATACCTCCAGTCCCATAATTTCTACTATTAACTCATTCTTGTTGAAGTTGTAGGGCGAGAATCACTATCTCATTTTGAAAACTATGACTACTTGTCTACCACCAGAACTGTAAGTTATACTTCTTATATATTCAAGTATAAAATATTCAAATGAAGTTGAATATTTTAAATATATTTATTATTAATCTTTTTGAAAATTGACTTTTTATATCTTTTGTAAACCTACAACATGATCCTTAACATTTTGGAGTAACTGCCAATTCACTTTAACTTCTACGCTATTCCAACAACAGTGCTTTAGAAAGAGCAGATGGTTATTTATTGCATACTAGATTTAAAAAATGAGTGGGTTTGTATAATCAAAACAATATGGTACTGGCATAAGAACAGACACATAGACCAATGGAACAGAACAGAGAGCCCAGAAATAAACCCAAGTCTCTATGGTCAATTAATATTCAACATAGGGGGCAGAAGCATACAATGGAGTAAAAATTGCCTCTTCAACAAATGGCGTTGGGAAATCTGGACAGTTACATGCCAAAAAATGAAACTCAATCACCAACTTACACCATACACAAAAATAAATTTAAGGTGGATAAAAGACTTAAATATAAGTCATGACACCATAAAAGTCCTAGAGGAGAACACAGGCAGGAAAATTTCAGATATTCCATGCAGCAATATTTATATATATCCCATATATATAAATATTATATATATAAATATATATATATATTTATATATATATTTATATATATATTTATTTATATATATTTATTTATATTATATTTATTTATTTATAATATTTATATATATATTTATAAATATATATATATTTATATATATATATATATATCCCCTAGAACAAGGGACATAAAGGAAAGAATAAACAAATGGGACCTCATAAAAATAAAAAGCTTCTGCATGGCTAAAGAAAATAGCAGTAAAATGGAACCAACTATATGGGAAAATATATTTGCTGATGATACCTGGGACAAAATTTGATCTCCAAAATATATAAAGAACTCACATGACACTACTCCAGGAAGACAAACGACCCAGTTAAAAAATGGGCAAAGGACTTGAAGAGACACTTCTCCAAGGAGGATATACAGAGGACCCATGGACATACGGAAGGATGCTCAGCATCACTAGCCATCAGAGAGATGCAAATTAAAACCACAATGAGATACTACTTCACACTGGTCAGAATGGCCATCATCAACAAATCAACAAACAAGTGCTGGTGAGTCTGTGGAGAAAAGGGAACACTAGTGCACTGGTGGTGGGAATGCAGACTGGTGAAGTCACTGGGGAAAACAGTATGGAATTTCCTTAGAAAACTAAACATGGAACTGCCTTTTGACTCAGCAAGACCACTGCTGGGATTATACCCTAAGAATCCTAAAACACCAATTCAAAAGAACCCATGCATCCCAATGCTCATAGCAACACAATTTACAATAGTCAAGTTCTGGACGAAGCCTAAGTGCCCATCAGTAAATGAATGGATCAAAAAACTATGGTATGTTTACACAATGGAATACCATGCAGCAGAAAGAAAGAAGGCACTCCTACCCTTTGTGACAGTATGGATGGGACTGGTGAGCATTATGCTAAGGGAAATAAGCCTGGTGGTGAAAGACAAATACCATATGATCTCATCTTTAAGTGGAACCTAATCAACAAAACAAACAAGCAAGCAAAATATAACCAGAGACATCGAAATAAAGAACAAACTGACAGTAACCAGAGGGAAGAGGTTAGAGGGATAATGGGGGAAAGTAGGGGAAGGGCCATCAAGGAACATGTATATAGGACCTATGGACAAAGCCAAAGGGGGGTAGGTTCGAGGGTGGGAGGCGGGGTGGGTGACCATAGTGGGGTGAAAATGGAGACAACTGTACTTAAACAGCAATAAAAAATAAATATAAAAATATCTTTAGCCCAGCTGGTGTAGCTCAGTGGATTGAGTGCAGGCTGGAAACCAGAGGGTCCCGGTTCGATTCCCAGTAGGGCACATGCCTGGGTTGCAGGCCAGGTCCCCTGTGAGGGCCATGTGAGAGGCAACCATACATTGCTCTTTCTCCCTCCCTTCTCCTTTCTCTAAAAAATAAAATAAATAAATAAAATCTTTAAAAAATATTTTTAAAAAATGAATGGGCTTAATTTTTGAAGTACATAATCTCTAAACTTATACAACAAAATCATCAGTTTGTATGAATTTATATTAGCAGTTAGGAGAAAATGTTTATTCTAAAGTAAATATTATTGATACAGTTTAAATTATCTGTTGCTCATTTTCTTCTTAGCATTTTTTTGCACACATATTTTAAGTATTCTATATTAAAAAAACATAGTTTCTGTCTTTGGACTAGTATTTGAAAGAGAGAAAGTAAACCTGTGGGCAATTCAGTTTTTGTGCATTGCTGAATACAAAATAATCTCTGGTGTGTATATTCTAATGCAAAGTCGAGCAATTTATGCACACAATAATTACATTGTGATGCAGTAAACCTGTGTCACTCCTAAACAATTACCTTGCCCTTTGCATGTGAACACAGCCTGAGATTCATGAAGAGAGTACCAGCACTCCAAAAGAAAGATGGACCAAATTGATAATCTATACGGATGGTCAGACTGCATCAAATACTTTCGCAAGTGACTCTAATACTTTTGTGATCAAGAAAGGAAAACCTCCTTTTTATCACATATATCTGAAAGAAATTATTTTTCACAACTGAGATTACAAGTCATTTTAATAAGTGCTGTAGTAACAGCAGGGTATCTGTTTCCATGGAATTTCTCAAACCTGTGTAGAAACATGAAAATGTTGTTGATGGTAATTTAACACACAGTAATTTGTATTCTATAGGCATAGACTAACCAAAAATAGAAGTTAATATAAATACTTCAGATTTCACTTTTTATATGTCAGTGGATTTTCAATTTGAATACCACCTTTAGTTTTGCTTTTCAATTATATTGTTTTTGAATTTACCTTTTCCCTTCAGAAGTAATAAATGCTCTTCACTGATGCTTTGCCTCAATATGGCAATAATATATTAATGAAAATGAGACTTTGTAGGTATAATTGGATACCATGTAGGTACTTTATTTATACTGCTTACATATAGACAAGGTTTTAAAGTGTTTTACCATTAATTTTAGGATTGATAATCATTTTTATATTCTAACATAAGCAAGGTTTAGCTGATGTGCCTAGAAGTAGACCTATACAGCTTACTCAGGTATGGATGACTTAAGAGTAAGAAATAAGATTTATAAAAATCTCTTATGTCAGAGTATATATGAGTTTAATTGAAAGACATTTGGGATTCACTGGATTAGTAGTTATCAAATTTGGACTAGTGATATACGGCATAACTCATTAACTTGTTAAAATGTAAGTTCATGGGGTACATCCCGAAAGACTGAATTAGAATCTCAGGGTATGGGGCCTAGGAAATTGTTGTAATAATCTTTCTATCTGATTCTGTTGAACATTAAAGTTTGAGAACCAGCAGAAAAAATCTGTTTATCTATCCATCTATCTATGTATCTATCTATCTAATTTATCCAATCTCATATAATGATTAGGTAAATACCTAAAATGTACATGAATATTTTAATATATAAATAAATATTTATTCACATATATCTTCAACACTATATCTAAATATAAACCTCCATAAAGCTCTAATTGCTGGGTCTTTTGTGTGCTGTACATCACATAAGCAAGTCTGGCATCTCTTGGGAAGATGAGAGATTATTGTCAGTGATAGCAACAAGGCATGTTGGGGGAAACATTGTATACTTCCATATGCTCCTTAGGAACAAGAGTTTAAAACTACCTGGGGAGAGAATGTCAGTGATAGAGTGTGAAAAATCAGGATCTCACAGAGTTGAAGACAAGAATAAAAAGATCACATACAAGGGTGACCCTGTGTTACTAATTTAGTCTCCCATAATTATTCTCAGGATACACAAATATAATCAGCTAATTTTAAGAAAAGCTTCTAAAACATTCACTGACATTTTTAAATAATTCATACTTCTATTATTTAGAAATATTGAAAGTATTCACTGAAGTTTTATTTTTGATTTCTTCATTTTTCGGAGCAGTTTCAGCTTCATAACAAAATTGGGCAGGGGGAGGTTACAGAGATTTCCTGCACAGCCACTGCCCCACACATGCAGAACCCACCAGAGTGGGTTCATTTGTTATAGTTAATGAACCTGCATTGACGCATCTTCACTCCGAGTCTGTGAATTGCCTTCGGGTTCACTCTTAGTGTTGGACAATCTGTAGGTTTAGACAAATGTACGAGGTATCCAACATTTTAGTATCAGAGGGCGTATTTTCACTGCCCCCCGAAATCATCTATGTTCTATCTATTCATTCTTCCCCTCCCCTTAGCCATTGTTGACCCTTCATCTTTTTCTGCCTCCGTAGCTCTTGCTTTCCCAGAGCAGCATATAGTGGGAATCATATAGTATGTGAGATTGCAGATTGGCTTTCTTCTCTTAGTAACACACATTTAAGGTTCCTCTGCATCTTTTTATGACTTAAAAGCCCATTTCCTTTTAGTGCTGAATAATATTCCACTGTCTGGATGTATCACCAAAAACCTTCTTAAAACGTCATATTTTGAAATAATTTATTTGTAGTATTTACAGGGAAAGGAAAAATAATGCCAAGTGTTTTCATATAAACTTTATCCATTCCCATAAGGTTAACTTCTTATTTTTCCAGTTTTGATAGATGTAACCTTGGTACAGTAATCAAAACTAAGAAATTACCATTGGCATAATACAGTGAACACAGAATTCTATGTCACCTGCTCCCTCACTGTCTTTCTTCTGATCAGAATCCAACCCATGATATCACATCACACTGGGTCATCACATCTTCTGTCTTCTCCAACCTGGGACACTTTTTTGGCCTTTCCCTAACTTTCATGACCTTGACATATTTGGAGATAATGAACAGGTATTTTTGTAAAATGTGCCACAATTGTTTTCGTATGATGTTTGCTTATGGACAAAGTTGGGGAATGAAATTTAAAAGAGCATCACAGAGGTTGAATACCCTTCTTAGCACATCACATCAGGGACACGTGATATCAACGTATTTTAATACTGGCTTCTGTTAACTTGATCATTGGGTTAAGGTGGTGTCTGGTAATTTACTTCCCCATTATTATTTTTCACTTTCTAAGCTCTTTTTTCTAGAAATGAGTCACCAAGTTCAGCCTACACTGAAGGAAAAGGGAATTAAGGTCTACATCTTGGTGGAAGAAATATCAAATAATTTATGAACATATATGTTAAATGCACCACAGTAATTAATAAATGTTTTGGGAAAGAATCTTTGAGGCTATGCAAATATTATCTTTATTCTTAAAGTTTTGTCTATTAACTTAGACATCAGTGAATTCTGTCTACTACAATTATTACTATAGTGCTCTATTCTTTTCTCATTACTTTTATGTTTATTAATTGGGATTCTCTGATAAAGTAGATTTATTTTTTCTTTCCTTTATTCTTTCTATCATTTTAGTATCAGAATGGACTCAGTAATTTTTTAAATATTCTTTTGGTTATGATACAACTGTAATTAATTTTGTTTCTCCAATTTTTCCAGCATTAGTTATTGGGAGATCTATCAGGTATAGCTCCCCTTTTATTTTTAGCATTTCCTTATTTCTTCAACTACAAGATGTTCCAGTCCTACCTTGTATTTTTGCTTCCCCAGGCCTAGAATTAACCGTTTCTTCAAGGAGCCATGGTTCCTTCCACTGAAGAATGGTACTCAAAGACCAAATCTGGCTAGTATATATGCTCACTGCAACCGGAGTGTACTATTCTCAGAATATTCATAACACTGTAGATATTTATACTAACCTGAATAGGCATGTATCTATATTTCTGTTCTTGAAAAATAAACAGGAGTTCATACTGATATCTCTTCCTCTTCCTCTCATGCTTACTTGTAACTTCTGTCTCTGGCAGTGAGAAAACTGGTTCCCATTATTGATAATTTATTTACTTCAACCCTAGTGTGCGTTTAAAGTATTTTCAGAATTAGTAAACACACTCTCATATGAAACGCATTTATCAGCTAGATTACAATCTCTATACAATTGCTCCTTTGCTTTGAACTTTACAATAGCTAATCAAAACACTGTTTTCTAGTTACTTAGTTTCATTTATTTTCCTTTCATGCCTTTAAGTATACAGGGGTTGGCAAAAGTAGATTTATAGTTGTATGAGAAACAGTTTATTCTTGTATTATTATTTATTAATTATTGTATTATTTTCCATATGAACTGTCAACCTACTCTTGCACACCCTGTGGAACAGTAATTGTAACAGATTTAAATTAGTTTGTCAAGAACTGAATTTCACTCTGGGTTTTCATAATATTCTCGTTGATAGTTTTATTGATGCTGCTATTTGTTTGTTTTAAAGTTCACTCTTTGAGGCCTACAGTTCTATGAGTTTTGACAAATACACATGCCATTTGTACCACCTCTACACCTAAAAGAACAGCTCCATTGCCCTAAATATTCCTTTGGGTAACTCTTTTCACTCACACACTTTTCCTTCATCCAGCCCCTGGCAACCAATACGTTTTGTGTTTTCCATGATCACTTATAAGTGGAATCATACAATATGCAGCCTTTTGTATCTTAGAATATGCTTTTAATATTCAATCAGATTGATGTCTGAAACAAAAATGTACTTCTTTCTGTTCCTGTGTAATGTTATGTTGTAAGGATAGACATTGAAAGGCAGTTCCTGGAAATTTTGAATAAATTTAGGGACTTCAATATACAGGATTTTGTTTGAACATAATCATTCAGTTTGCTTGGGTAAACACCCAGAAGTGAGACAATTGACTTGAACAGCAGGTGGCTTTTTAACTTTGTATGGGGCTGAAAAACTGGTTTTCAGTGTGACCACAGCATTTTGCATCCTAACCATCAGTGAATAAGATTTCCAGTTGCCCTGCATCCTCTATGATAGTTTGAATTCTCAGACATTTTCCCCTCTGTTTGCATTGTTTTTATTTATTTATTTTTATTTTAGATATTCTAATAGATGTAGTTATTTTATTTGTGCTTTCAATTTTCAGTTCCCTGATGATTAATGATGTTGGATATCTTTTCATATGGTTATTTGCTAACTTATAACTTATTTTTTAAAAATTCTGTTCAGATCTTTGACCACTTATTTTAGAATTTTATATTCTTTTAAAAATTGAGTTTTTTAAAGTGTTTTGGATATGTATTTTTATCATTCCCTCTACCTGAAGAAATTTCTCTAATCTTTATTTTAGAACCAGTGTGCTGACAGTGAATTCTTTTGCTTTTCTCCTCTCTTCATTTTGAAGGATACAGAATTATGGGGTGCACATGTTTTTCCCCTGGTAATCTAAATATGTCACTCCATTGTTTTCTCACTTCCATGGTTTCTGATGGGAAGTTTATTATAATTATCTTTGTTCTTCTGTAGAATTAATCTTTTTTCTTTGTCTACCTTTAAGATTTTTTTGTCTTCATTTTCTGCAGTTTGAATGTTATGCCCAAGTTTTTGTTTTGTTTTTCTATTTTGTGTTTTTAACCTTCTTGAATCAGTAGTTTATGATCCTAATTTTGGAAAAATTGACCAACATTTCTTCAAATATGTCTTCTCCATCTTTTTTCACTTCTCTTATTTTTCTTTGCATTTCAGTTTGGATAATTTCAAGTGGTGTATCTTCAATTGTACCAATTTTTTCCTCACCCAAATCTTCTGATGAGCCCATAAGAAATACTCTTCTCCATGTTATGCTTTTGATTTCTAGCATTTCTATACGCTCCTTTCATACGGTTTCTCTATGTGATGACATTAACTGTCTCCTTTAGCATGTGCCTCTCTTTAAAATTGGACCCTTTAACATTCAGTCATTTAAAATTCTCCAAGGGTTTAAACATCTGTAGTCATATGGGAGATTTCTTTATATTGTGATCTTTTTTTGCCTTTTGTAGGCCTTATAATGTGGCTGTTGAAATTCAACACATTTTATAAAGCCGTAAATATGGAGGTAAGCACGTTTCTATTTAGAGATGAGCTCACCTTTCCTTCAGCTATGTCCTTAATATGAGGGGTTTATGTTAATCTAGTCAAGAACTAACCTCTCGTAAACATGTTACCGTGGTCATTTTTACTGGCCTGCAGTGGTATCTTGCGTTTTTCTAGTGACATCTTTTGTGTATGTTGTGGGATAATATTCCAGAGGATTTATCTCAGTAAATGCTCTATGTATTACATTGGGTCTTGACTTTTCTCTGCAAATTGATCTACCTGCAACAGTTGCAGCTGTTTTAACTGTTTACTTGATTCTTATTAGTGTGGCAGTGGGGGCATGTGTGTTGTTCCCTAAAAACCCTCACCCAGGCTCCCCTGTCCCTCCTCCGGGCGATTGTAACTGCTCCACTGGGCCCAAAAGTCCTGTACTTCCCCCCAGGGTAGAGATTATTTTTTCTGCCATGTCTCCTAGCTGCAATGGGTTTCCAGGAAGATTCTCTGTCTACAGTTTTTGGGTGTGTTTTCTTTGTCTTACTCCTTGCACATTAAGGTTTGAGTTCTCTAAAGCATAGAGGGAAGGTGATCTTTGTAAAGTTTTGCAGGGGTTTCTGTCCTCCTCTCCCAGACAGCACCACGGGGAGCTTTTTCAGCATTCGCTCTGTCTTCCCTGGGAGTGGCTAGTGGGGTTTCTGGAGATAAAGCCCCAGGTGAAAACTCCCCTGTATCTGCATGCCCCTAGGGCTTTATACCCTCACATTGTTCTTAAAAACGTGTTTAAGACTTTCTATCTGAAACATCTTAGAAAGAATGTAATATGTGGTGACTAATACCCCAGGTGAACAGATGCTCAGGTCCCATTTCTTTCTGCAGATCCTTTTCTTAAAGGCATATTTTGCTGTCACTTGTATCTTTTGCCTGACCTCCCTAATATTTAAATGCCGGGGGGAGAGCTTCTGCCAGATAGCATTTCTTTCACACATGACATAGTGTCTTTGCACTAGAAGTTCCAAATATGGAAACTTGTTCTGGATTGAAACTATCATGTTTGTTTCAAAAGAATGTTTTTTCTATTAGTCGATTTAATGGCAGGGAATTTATGCGGGACATCCCAGCTGCTGCTTCAGCTTTTCTAGAGGCCAGGGGGCCACCTGCATATCAAATAGGGTGGGGTGGCTATGGAGTGCAGAGTTGGGGTGGTGGGAGAGAGCTGATGGGGTAGACGGATATTCAGGGAAGGCGAGGCATGAAAAACTGCTGGGCAGCAAAGAAGTCCCTTCCAGCCGGAATGTGTGTTTTGTTGGGGTTTTTTAAAGATTTTATTTATTTATTTTTAGAGAGGAGAAGGGAGGGAGAAAGAGCAATGTATG